>JAYEVD010000595.1:0-99831 GCA_036346405.1 Phyllostachys edulis
TGAGGTTTCACCGGGCGCCACGTCAATCTTCACCGATTCCGCCCACCGCCGACTCTCCGACCTCATCTCCACCATCGACAAAGACGCCGGGCCCATCATGATTTCGTGGCAAGCACACCCGCATCGCCGAAGGATCACCGGAGCTCTTCGCCGAAGACCTAGCGCCACCGCCAGCCAACCTCGCCGCCGATTTAATTTTCCGCCACGATTCGGCAACCCTGGTGAGCATCATGTTCAAGATCGCCCACTTTTTCTTTTGGTACCACCCTGACTTCGCCGGATTTCCCTAACGCCGGCGAGCCTGCCGCAACCACCTCACGGTCCGATGCGGGTTTCGCCACGTAGGCGCCACCTCGTTGCTTTGCGATGCGTGGCTGCTATGTGGCGTTTCACGTGGGTCGCTTGTGTGGCAAATGAGTCTGGTGTAATAGCAACATCGTTCGAGGACCAAGTCCACTGTGGACGCGATCAAGACTGCGGACCTAGTCCATTGACTAGGGCCCACATGTCGCTGACTACTTCTTTTTCCTTTAGAAAATAAATTCGCCGAAATTAAATTTCGAGCGCTGACGTCATAATCCCAATTTTCCTTTAGAAAAATAAATCGGAAATTCATTTAAATTGCGATTTAGGTTTAAAATTTGTAAAATTCATAACTTTTGCATCCAATCTCCAAATTGGGTGTTTCAAATTTCTAAATTCATATAAAATCATTATCTAGCTAACTAAACCAAAATTATTTATTTTAAAACTATTTTGAATCTGTATTTAAATTTAGAAATTCTTTTAAATATCGATTTAGGCTAAAACTTGTAAAATTCATATCTTTTGAACCTTAACTTCAAATTGAGTGATTCAAATTGATAAAATCTTAGAAAATTATTATCTAGCTAAATAAAATAAAATAATTTCATTTGGAGTTAGTTTGATTTGTCTTTTGGATTTATTTGATTTTCATTCGAATTTGTCGATTTTCACGATAGACTTTGACGATTTTGAGAGGTAGATCCTTCAGAGGGTTTAGAGTCTCAAGACTTCAACGAAGGCAAGTTACATTCTTGACCATTTTGATCCCAGTATTTCAAAGTTAATTAATTCGCTTTTAAAGTTATTATTGCATGCATATTTTTATTCAAGTTACTTTAAATCCTCGCTTTAATGCTTAGTTATGCCAACTCCTTCAGATAGCCAATATTGATGTTTGGAATTCCATGCCCTTGTCACCTTAGTAAAATAATTAAGATAGTTATGCTTAGTCATTGCTTAGACCAAAAGATGTTTTGGGGAAATTTTGCCAAAATACAAAGTTGTTTTGAAAATGAATCGATGGTATTGTTTTTACCATAGATGTTTGGAAAACGCTTTACCAAAAGAAAAATAAATGAAATTGGTTTAGACTTGGGTGAATTGGATTTGTTGGTGGGTGCAAGTTCATGCGGGCTCAATGCAAATAATGGTTGAGACCTGTGGTTTGTTTTGGAAGTCGCCTACCATGTAAGGACCGGCTCACGTCAGCGGATGTTAAGCCAAACTCGTACTCACCACAAGTCTGAAATGGGATGCAGACTTGGCCAAATAAGCTATATAATTTCACCATGTTTATGTCTTGAAAGATGTGGGAGTCAAAAAGACTTATTGATGATACCCACATGGCGCAAGAGGGGTAGTCGCTCAGCGACGCCTTCCATTACGTAAACCTTAGCGCATAATTATGTTGAAATAATGTAGGTAAAGGCCTCGTGGTAGTCGCTAGTCGCACGCCTACTAAGCGTATTGGCTTCTAACATAATAAGCAAACTATCTCTTGTGGGTAAAGCCGCACTAACTCGCAGAGTATTAATCTATTCAATAGCCGTGTCCATGGTTAAGGACATGCTTAATGTAAGCCACTCAAGTTAGTCTCGGTTTTGTTTGAAAAGACTTTATCACCGTTTGTGAAAAATGGGTTTCAAGGTAAGCTTTCGGTGTAAGGGGTAATCCTTCACCATTTGTGTATGGAGGTTCATCCTACACTTGACATTAAGAAATCAAATATGATTTTGATCTTATTAAATTCTAAAAATGGCTTTGGAAATTACTAAGAGTATTTAAACCTAAAATGATGTCTTATGCAAATAAACCCCGCCAATATCCTTTGCTCACTTTATGCATGCATTCAATCACATTTACGGTGTAACTTGCAAGCACTGGGTAGTGCTTACTCTTGTCAATAATCTTTATTCAGAGAAGACCTCTATCAAGACGGTGAGGACATCGATGCTTAGGCCACGCTTTCCTGCAGACGATTGCCTCGTGTGCTAATCGCTGGGTCTACTACCGCTATTTTATTTCCGCCGTGTTTTACCTTATTTGGCCTCAGCCCGCTTTGTAATAAACTCAATAATTATTAATAAAGTGTGTGATATGTTTTGATTATCACTTTTGTTTAATCTGTGTCCACTAGAAATCCCGGACTAGTGTATGAACACAGAGAATTCGGGATCCTTCGCCTCCCGGTTCGACATTCGGCAATTCCACCACCCCTGCACAGTCCCTAGTGATCTATTCCCCGGCAAAGACTTGCAAGATGTTGAGCATGAACTCCTTCCAAGCTACCGCAAAGACAAGTAAATGTCATAATAGGGGCTCGGCCCGCATGCATCAAAACGCCAATAGAAGAGAGTACGCCGAGAAATCAACGCCGGGTGGCTCTCAAAGCGCGCCTCCCAAATGGGCAAGCATTTCTTAGCTTCACAAATGATGATGCATGTGGCTTAAGGTTCCTCATGATGACGCCTCAGAGTAACCGCCACAATATCCAATCGTAGGTCTCCCTGATCCTTGTCGACGGAGAAGCTCGCAGATATACTCTACCTAAGTGCGCCAGGAACTATGGAGTCACGGGCTATCATCCCGCATCCTGCCGCCATCCAATCGCCTCTCGCCGCTTCGTGTGAAAATCCATTCAACCCCTTGGGAGGATCGAACTCCTCATGACGCTCGGATCACAGGAGAATCACCGCGACGGAAGTTATCAGTTCGGCGTCGTTGACATCGAGTCCCCATTCAATGCTATCATGGAAGGGCAACTCTCAACCGCTTCGCAGCAGTACATCAAAACTACCTGCGGCTTAAAGATACAAGGCCCTCAAGGGGTCATCTCCGTGAGGGGTGATCAAGACTTAGCTCGCCGCCTATACCACAAAGCAAAGAGTCAACTCCAAATGACATCAACTTTCTCGAACCCAAGGAATCAAAGGAGGAAATGCCCTTGCCACCTCTCTCATCAAGGCACACCAAGGATGTACCCTTCCGTGAGGTGCTCCTTAAGCCTCGCTCGAGGACCCGCAGGAGTATCGACTTTTGACTGTGGTGACCCATGGCCTCTTAGAATCGGGTCATTATCCCGTGAAAGACAGAGAAGGAGCTAATGGATTTCTTAAAGTCCAACACCGCATATTCGTGTGGGCCGCCACGACATGACACTTCTTTTGATGTTCATGAGGGCCTCTCAGACTTATCACATCACGCCAAGGGCAACCACAAAGAAAACATTTCGCCAAGGCTTTTATCGGCTCACAATGGCGAATGCCCTCGACGCGCCAGAAGCACGAGGATGCCAAAAGATGGCAGCCAATCACAACGATCTCGCTAATCCCCACGCACCATACCAATCACTGCGTTTTTGTTCGATGGGGAATGGACCCTGCTGTGCCATTCCCACCGGCATGGGCTACAAGCATGTGGTAGCATCATGAATTACATTATCGAACAGGTAGGAGGCGAGCCCCTAGCCTCCATCACACCTTGCTCCATGATGCATGCCTTTGGAAGAATATCTTATGTTGCTTCAGTTGTTCCTAAGGAACTCACAAAGGATAACGATACTCCAATTCAACGCTTCAAATTTCTTCAGAGATTCCTCAGAATCTACTCCGGACCACCTTCGCTTTGAAATGGTGGATTGTCCAAAACCAATCTCGGGCCGTGGAAGAACCAATGGGCTAGTCCTCAGAAGGAATATGTTGCCGCTTTGAAACAAGTGCACTCAAGAGGGGAACCCGGCAGAGGAGCTCCCCAAGATCCTATGGGGCCTTCTCATCACCCCCACCGCCTCCACCAAAACGACCCTATTCTTACTCATGTACAGTGGTCAAGTCGCCCTCCTACCGAGATCTCACACCGCCCTCTCCGATTGGAAACGCTCAAGACCACTACTCCCGCCACTTCGCCCAAAACGAGGACAATCGCTTTTGATTGAGGTGGACTTTGCAAAGGAAATCCACAAGTTTTATGCTTAAGACTCTACCGTATGCCCCCTATGGCACCTATCGAGATGTAAACACTATCTTACTTAATGCAATGAAGACGGAAGTTCCTACATGATGGCAACATTTATGCAATTATGGCTCGATCGAGGGTAGTCCCTTAACACGCCGTTAAGGGATTGACCTGCTTTTGTGAATGTCTTCAATTTTGTGCCGAGTTGACGATTGAGAGGTCTCCCTTCCGATACGCCATGATCAAAAGGTCGCCCTAACACGCCAAGTTAGGAAGGCATCTGCCCTACAAGTCTCGCTTTGTCTCACACAAGCTCGCTAACCCACTACTACAAACAGTTATAGTAGACGCTTTATCGCGCATTTCTCCTTTGGAACCGTCTGGTAGGTCGGGCCGACCATGAAAGTGGCGCTGGCCGACTATCACAAACGTAGTATTTTTAGAACCGCTCGGATAGTCATCTATCATGCATTGCTCATTAATAAAACTGCTCAGGAACTATCGCAGCATTTCGCTCTATTCACAAACCGCCTATGATAATCCAGCTTAATCACGCATTTCTCAATAAGAACCGCTCAGGATATAATGCATTTGCTCAATAAGAACCGCTCAGGATAATTTGTTATCGCTGCATTTGCCCCACTAAGAACCGCTTGTGATATCCTCGCTATCCTCCGCCAAGACCGCCAGCCTTTCGCCGAGATTGCCGCCTCGAGGTTCAGGTCACGACGGTGTTCTTTAATAGAACTGCTCGGAATGATCACATACGGTTCTATTAAAAACCGCTCAGGATAGGTGTTATCACTGCACGGTTCTAACAAGAACCGCTCTCGATTGTTAGGCGGAAACGAAAAATTTAAACATAATGGGCGGTCATCAAACTCGCTTATATAACCTCCATCTCCTCCTTCATGCTCTCTCCTCCTCACACTCATACCTCCATCTCCTCCTCTCGCTTCTCCTCCTCACACCTTGCGCCGCCCGCCGAGCTTGTCGCCGCTGCCTCCTCCAACTCGTCCTACTCATCACATCGGCTCATCCAACCATCACCCCGGCCTCCACCTCGGCCTCACCTCGCTGCCATCGCCTCCCACGACCTGCCGGCCTCCACTGTCGCCCGCCTCCCACGACCACTCTCTACTCCCCTTTGCTTTGTGATGTGGATTACCGAGTTGATGCTACCGTGATGTGGGTGATTCTACCTGTGATGTGTGTAGTTCATGTTGAGTTATTTGGTTTGGGCAAAATATAAATGGTAGATCGCAAGACCGCTCGCAAAGCTAACGAAAAGCTCAATCCAAGTCAAGGTCAAATTCTCTTCGTGAGGTCTCAAAAAGTGAAAACCCCAAAAGGTCGTTTAGGGCCTCTAAACGCCTCGAAGTTTTAGCAGTTGCCGTTTTTTTGCCGCAGAAAAAGGCTATCACAGACGGTTCTAAATAAGAACCGCTCAGGAAAATTCATCACGCACGGTTCGAACAAGAACCGCCTATGATATAGTTTGCTGCACGGTTTTTATGAAACCGCTCGCGGATATTCTCGATCACGACGGTTTCAACAAAAACCGCTCGGATAGGCAGATCACGCATTTGCTTTGAACCGTCAGGATAACCGCTCGTTATCACGCATCATCGAAATATAGACGGCTCAAAACCGCTCGTGATGACGGTTCCAACCGCCTATGATGAGGCTTCTCGTAGTAGTGACCTTCCCCGCAGCGATGCCACCTCCGTGGTGCCTAGGGTGCACGACTTCGTGGTCTCCCTAATAAAAGACCAAAGCGCTTGGTCGTCTGTCGACTCATTATGGCGGCTTATGCCCCGCCGACCCAGAGCAAGGACGACTTTCCGCCTAGTGCCCGAGCCTATGGATGTTAAGGATTAGTCCTCTTCATTTCCGTGCTATACCGAACGACTCGTGGTCACCATTGCCCTCGTTCTAATACAGAAAAGGCCAACAATGCCTAACACATTTGCATCCCCTGAACGCCTATATGTCGAGGCACACGCCCAAGGTGCCTATGAGTTAGCCTCATAGGCACCGTGTTGAGGAATCTTACCACCAACACCGCTTTCTCCGCCTTTAGTGAGCAAAGAACGCCGACTTCACAAGAGCCTCCTTGCCGAGGACATCGCCGAGGATCTCGACATCCTCATCAGATCATCGCATGGCATATCCAACACGGCTACCTTAACTTGGTCCTTGGATCCTTTTCCCCGGTGGAAGAGATCGTGGTCCTTAGTCATGGTGGCGAAACGAGAAAAAGCTGTGATGGCAACAATAAAAAATGGATAAGTATACAACGAAGGAACATCAACAGACAGAGAAATTACATAACATCTTGCTAATAGATTCAACATGCAACTGCCAAGACGCCTGTGGTGCCCATAAGGCTCAAGGCCGAGCTCACAAGACCCAAGGTTCTTAGGCCCGGCCTCGCTACTCGGTGCCTCAAGACGCCTCGGCGCCCACGCACTCACAGGCCCTCAGGCTCAGAGCCTCAAGACCAAGGCCTAGCACGGCCCTCACGCCTCATATAGCCAAGACGCGCCTCGCTACCGAGCCTTCACAGACTCAAGGCCTAGCACGTGCCCTCACGCTCAGGCGCCCACGCACCTCAAGATGCCCTCACGCCCGAGCCTTCAGACACCTCGATGCCCGTGCCTTCAAGAAACCTCTCGCTGAGGACTTCAGAAACCTCGTGCCCGAGGCCTTTGTAAACCTCATGATCGAGGCCTTCAGAAACCTCGTGCCCGGGCCTTTGTAAACCTCGTGCCCGAGGCCTCGTGAAACCTCGCAGACGAACCCTCGCGCTCGAGGTCCTCGTGATGCCCCTACAGGTGCCTCACGCACCTGTGCCTCGCCTCCCGAGCCTTATCACCATCGCCAACAAGCAAACACAAAGCTACATACAAACATCAAACAATAGGCCTCCAAGACTCCAATGCAAACCGCCATATACACAAAGTCATTTCATTAAACAAGTGATGTGCAATGCCGACCACCGCCATCGCAAGATCCACGTACGACGCTGGCAAACCGCGGCCGTGCACACCCGAGGCCGTGCCACGAGGAGGGGAAGACCAGGCCGGTCACAAGAAGATGTCCGACCGCCGCCGCGGACGCCGGGCTTCCGGCCTTTTCGCCATCGTGTCACGGGAGGCGACGACGACGATGCACGGCCTCCGCTTTGGCGACATGGTCCAGGGCAAGGTCAAGTCCCACCTGGTGGCCCGCCACATCTACAAGATCACCTCACCAACGGCAACGGAGGTGCACCGAGGTCGCCACGACGGCCTCGGCCCTTGTCACCTTCTTCGCGACTTGAGCTACGGGTGGTTCGAAAGCGCACGAGCTCGCTCGCCAAGGGGAACCAGAGGGGTCGGTCCCGGGGCGCAGAGACGGAGCAAGTCGCAGGAGGAGAGTAAGCGAAGCCTGAGCCGCCTCCGCAGGCGCATGCGAGGACCTCCGTGCCGCCCGTGATGCGACTGGCCGACCCAAATAAGACGTCCATTCAAGGGCGCCGAGTCACCACCTCGTACCCCGGCACCACAGGGTCGGAGGAGACGAGGCAGCTATGGAGACCGAGCAAGCGAAGCCTGAGCCCTCCTTATTCGCACCCAACACCTCGACCTCCTCCTCGTCGCGGATGCCGACCAAGCAAGCATGTTGCCATGGTTCATGCCGCCGCTTGAAGCGGGCCCGCCTCCACCTCACTGGATCGTGCCGCCTCAAGCAAGACGGGCTGCCCCGGCCTCCACTCAAGCACCGCCGGGCGATGGCGGCACTGGAGGGAGAAGCGGTCGTGAGGGAGCAACAAGTGAGCGTGAGCACGCGGGCAAAGAAGGCCATCAAAGCCGAGCCAAGCAAAGACAGGCGCTAAGGAGGAGGCGCCATGAGCCAAGTAGAGCACCAGGGAGAGAGTGGAGGTGAAGCAATGGAGAAAATGGGAATGGGGCTCTGCCACATTCGGGTTGAAACAAATAGAAATAAGGAGGAGAGAGGAAAAAGGAAGGTGGCGTTGAAAAGATGAGAAGAGAAAGGAAGGCAGCACGCGCTTGGATTCCACGGCTACGGCCGGCGCGATCGCCAAAAGAAAAGGGAGGCAATCCCACCCACAACGCTCGACTAGCAATCAAAGAAAGCTCATGGAAAAAGCAAAACTCGCCAGACCTCATTTCATTGAAGTTGGGTTCTTTGGGTTTTCCTGCCGAATCTTGCCTCGACAAAACTCCGGTGGCATCCAATGCACTCTGGATGGGCGGTGGCCAAGGCCTAGAATGGCAAAGTGGCTAAGGTCAGGCCTCGCATGGCTCCTCACCGCCACCTCACAGATCCGGCTCCACGCACCGAGCATCCACCACCTTGCGCAGCCTTCTCGCTGCCTCCATCACCATGTGGTCTCATGCCCCTCGCACGGCCTGCGCCACGTGTGCCCTGCCACCAAAATATGTCCTCACACATCGTGGTTCGAGCCGCCAACCCATGCCCCCAAATCGAATCAATATGCTCGCAAAGAATCGAGAACAAGGAAGAGAAGTGAGACCGAAAGCCGTGGTGATTTCTAAGAGAAAGCGCTGATCTTCGCCTGCACATGTGCCGCCGCCAACGCCCCTCCTCACTTCACCAAAAGCCAAGCCAACCCACAAGAAGTGGAGCGACTCAAGACTACCCCTCAGGCTCCTCCTAAACGCCAAAGGGCAGGGGCTAGTGTTGAAGAATAATTTTACCCTCCACTAACGGGCCCGCCTGCAAAACACACACATATAGATCACAAGAATGCAAATTATACTCATAAAAGACCTGTAATACCCCTCATTTGTACTCATAGGGTAGTTATCCCCAAAGGGGTATTTTGGTCATTTGTACAAAGCTTGGGAGCCTATAAATACCCCATATAACTCTCTATTTTGGGGGGGTCTCTTGAGCAATACATGAAAGGAAGGCATGGGTGAGCCTCGGGAGGAACCTCGAACCCAAGAGCCACCGACAGAGTAGGGCGTCCTCTCGGACCCCAAACTCAGATAAATCCTCGCTTATGCTCGCTCATGGACAAAGGCTGTGAGCACTACCGACGCCCACCCTTTACTTGTGTTCGGTTTTACACTTCGTCAACACGCGGTGTGTGTGGCGAATCGGCAGAGATCATTCATCCACACATCCGCACACCGCCGCCGGGCGTATTACACGCGACGGCACCACCTCGTAGTGTTTTTTGTGTGCATCGATTTTCCTCTCGCAACGTTGAATTCCTCAAATTTTTAACTTCCCCATGTAATGGCAGCCCGAGATGCGCTGCCACTTCTTCCAGTGGATCGACGGCCCGGAGATGTATGACAGGGCATTCATCCAGCAGAAGTACATGCTGAACTACTTCCATGCGGCCGAGAACTTCGTATGTGGAAACCTTACGCATCGGGACCTCGCTGAGGAGGCACTAAAGGACCCCAATACTCGCCCAGGCGTAATCCATATCGACGACGTGAGTTATGAAGAATTTATATTCTTATTATGTTTTTCACTGTACGGTGTACTTACATCATAGAATCGCAGGACATGGACGACTTCGACATACCAGCCCGACGTGGACAGTCCCGCGACAAGGGCAAGGGAAAGGCTCATGCGGCCAAATTTACCGCCACATCAGATCCGGTCGCCCGGGCGTAATCCGTATCCACGACGTGAGTTATGAAAAATTTACATCCTTCTCACGATTTTCACTATACGGTGCGCTTACATCATGAAATCGCAGGACATGGACGACTTCGACATACCAGCCCGACATGGACAGTCCCGCGACAAGGGCAAGGGAAAGGCTCATGCGGCCGAGCTCGTCAGCCATAAACAGATCCGGCCGCCTCGAGTAATCCAGATTCACGACGTGAGTTATAAAGAATTTACATCCTTCTTACGATTCTCACTATACGGTGCACTTACATCATGGAATCGCAGGACATGGACGACTTCAACATACCAGCCCGACGTGGACAGTCCCGCGACAAGGGGAAGGGGAAGGCCGGCGAGGAGTTCAACGCCGAGCTAGCAAGGAAGGGAAAATGGCCCCGGTCCACGCAGTAGGTCAGGTCATTACGTAGTAGTCCCCCGTCCTACCCCCCATGTTTTTTACTATCTCCTAAAGGCATGTAGACTTACATGGTCCGGATGCTTGTGTCGCAGTGTACCCTAGTAGTAGTGAGCAGTGAGCATGACTAAAGCAATTAGCCGAACCATCATGCAATGTGACTATGTGTAACGTGCTTCTGTCTGCGGACTCTAATATAGTTCTGGTTCTGTGTCTCCGCTAAGCCATCAAATCAAGCCTATATTGCAAGTATGCCTCTTCTAGTGGAATCCCAGAAAGAACCATTCGCACCGACATCGAATCCTCCATATTTTAGGGCATCTTCATAATCACAACGAGCTGCTCTCAAATTTCTTCAATCATATTCTGTATAAGCTTCATAAAGCACGATATCGACTACCTGCCTATATATGCGTATACGTTTAGACGACTTCATCGAGCAGAGACTCCCTGGCACATCATAATATCACTTACCTTTCTACTTACAACTCATCACTATCTCAATCGTCCTCCCAAAATTCTACAGAAATTTTGCGCACTACAACAATATCCGACGATCACAAAATGTTATTGCTAGTCCGACAAATTTCGTGTCTTTGATATTCTACTTAAAATAACAAATGCACTAACTAACATCATCACAACACTATTATTTTCAAAATAAATAACATCATACAATCGATTTGCTAAATGCAATTAACCCACAAAATGTAATATTCATTACAACACAATTTAATAATAATTAAATAATACAAAACAGTGGGGCCTCGTCATTTTACAAGCTATGATGAACTGTCGCTTAATCTGTCAGCGATCGCAGCAGCATCGCCTAACGGTTAGCGATAGACTTCACGCCCAACGGCTTATGACAGATTACGCTTAACTATGCAGCGATCGATCCAATGCCCAATCGCTAGCGTTAGCGACGATATTTCTGAAAAAACGAGGAATATTTTTTGTAATTTCTAATAAAAATATATTATTTAAAAAATTCACATTTTTTACATGATCTGTTTGCTAGGTAACTACTATTTCTTAGTTGTCGAGATATACCGTGTTTTATTGTTGATGTTGGATCATTATCGGACCTTATCTATTTTAAATTAGTAAAACAGGAGTTTCAGCTAAGAAGACAAAGTGCACAACAAGATAGGCACAAGGCAGATGGACCGTAGAAAGAAACGCAAGGAAAAAGGCAATGCGACCGCGTGAACCAAATGCACGAATGAAATGAGACTTCGGTAGAGCGAAGCGCACAGAGTCCCTTGCACAGCAACCGGTTGAAGACCAAAAGCTACGGCAGCCCGTAAACGAGATGCAGCTGGCTGAAGCGACGAAACAATCAGACAACCGCGAGCAGGAAGTAATGCAGCGTCTCCATCCGAAACGAAGCCATCGGTAGCACACGTTGCAGAACCAAATAGGAGAACTTAACGGATGGAGTGAAAAACAGATAGAGTGAAGGAGGACTGTGATTTTATCCGTCTTAATACTAGGGAAGATACTAAAGGTATTTTAAAATAATGAATTTACTTGGACTTTGGACCAAGATATTAATTAATTAACTAACAAATTAAGAATGTTATCCTGCAGAGATGCAGGTAGTACTACTCACAAACATCTAGTTTGGAAGTGCTGGAGCAATTTGGAATCAAGACAAACTTGGCCATCACATCCCAGTTCTCTAAGCTGCTGATCGAGAGGCATCTTCACATGCATGCACACAGAAAATTAAATTGATTTACCACTGCTGCATTGTAGCATTAATTTAATTTATGTACGAAGTGTAGTCAAGTCAACAGGATAGTACCTTCACTTGAACAAAACTGACACGTACAAAATCGATCATGTCGTTGGATTCACAAATGTTCATGTCGTTGGATTCACTTGAACAAAACTGACCATGGCTCTTAACTAGCTCCATGAGCAAGCAATTCGATTCCTTAGTTATTTAATGTTTCTAGTGATTCGATCTTGTATAAATTATTGAAGCATGAACCAAATTATTGAAGCATGAACCATCATGCACGTAAGTGCATGTACATGCATCTTAACTAGTTACATGTATTTTGTCTCTGAGAGAGATAGGTGTAACTAGGGTTGTAAATGAGCCAGGCTCTAGCTCGAGAGCTTGGCATTTTAGGCTCGAGCTCGACACAAGTTTGAGTTGAGCTCGTGTGAGCCTGGGTTGGGTCCGAGTTTGGACCTAGGCTCGAGCTCGAGTAAGCTTGGTAACCGTCAACAACATGCATCAATTTTCAATAATTAGAAAAGCTCGAGTAGGCCCGAGGTCAAGCTCGAGGAAAGCTCGGTAACAATTAACATTCAACCATTTTCAACAAGATAGGAGAGCTATTTGAGGGAAGCTCGGTAACAGCCAACAACTTACAAGTAGGCTATGAAAATAACGAGCCCAATTGAGCCATTCGAGCTCGGCTCGTGATCTTGAGATCAGGCTCGAGCTCGATTCGTTTGGACCTCGAGCCAAGCTCGAATCGAACCTAGATCGAGCCGAGCTCTAGCAGTTCGCAAGTCTCGAGCTTTTTTACAGCCATAGGTGTTAACACCTTGGCCATCATTGAGCCCAGAATGTCACCTAACTACTCTAGCTACCAATTTTTACATTAATTTAACAATAATTCCAGCACGCATGCATGGAACAAAAAAAACGTCCACGGGTCACAAGTGAATCAAACAAAACATAATAAATCAACTAACAACAAAACCATTCAAGTCTAAAGCATATAAACTAATCAATAACCAAGCCCACCGAATCTCTTGCCTCCGCTGGCTCCACACCGGCCGTGCCTTCGTCCACAAGTCCCGCTGTGGACGAGTACCGTCCCGAGCCTGTCTCCTTTGGTGGAGGAGATTCAGAAGGTCCCTGGAGCCCAGCAAACCGTGATGATCTCATTGGCGACCTCCACACTGAAGGCCTGGAGAGAACATTTGGGGAGAATCTTCTATTCACCCTACAATACAACTCGTCCACTTCCTCAGAGGACGAGGACATGTTCACCCCATCCGCCCGTTCTAACGGTCGTCAGGTCGCCACCATCGGTGACAATCAACCCACTCCCGACGATAATCCCGAAGCATCAGGGCAACGCCAGGAGTGGGAAGAACGGGAACGCCTCCAACGAGAGGAAGAGACCCGACAAGCCGAGATACGTGCCGCCATACAAACGCACATCTCGCAGGTTCGCGAACACTACTTGTAACACCCCAGCCCAACATGAGCCTAGACTACTACTAACCTAACATTTTAACCAAATAAAACTAAAACATTGCTCTAAAATTCGGCAGAACCTCCTTTGTATAGGTGACTATACTGGAGGTTCTAATAGTCTAATACAACATCAATCAATATTCCAATCATCCAATTTAAACTAATCATCACAGATCATCCAAAGTATGCTAAACAACTAAAGCATAATCCAAAGGGCATCCATAATCTTCTAATCAACTCTATTACAAATTATTCCAAGCATAGGGAGTAATGAATAGTGGAGGAGGCAGCCAAAGCAAAGGAGAGGGAGGGAGGGATGGCGGCCACAAGTGGGAGGAGGGGGGAAAGGGGGGCGGCGGCTTGGGTTTTGGGGGAGGGTGGCGCCTCCCCCCCCCCTGGTCGGCACCACAAGGCCAGCTGCGCCAAGGCCCAGGCCCAGGTTGCCCAACTTTAGCAGAAAACCCCTCCTCTAATTGTTGTTCAAACTATTTTATACTTGGTCCTTCTCCTAATTTTGGGATATTACACTACTATCACGACGCACCTAGCTCCTCAACGAGGGCGCCACCACTGGCGATGCATATGCCATCGCCGCGGGCAACGATGGTAAGAGAACCAAATACCTTACCAACCCCCATGCAGGAGGATTCCCCTACGAAACGTGTTTGCTACTTAGCAAGTGGTATCGCACAACCTTCGAACGGATTAACTCCGGAGCAAGGAGTGCAAGTGATGCGTGCCATTGAACAAGAGCTATAGGATGCAGTGGAGAATATTTCTACCCGATCGCCTACTGTAATTTCCCAAACAGACTCACACCTAGAAGGGTCCTCGATTAGACGACAAAGGCAAGACCCAAACTATGGTGCTCCTGGCTGTCACGTTCAAGGCCGAGTGAGCATGACACCCATTTTTCAGGGCATAGTAGACGTCCCAGATCTCCTATTGGTCATGATAATCATCGTAATACACGACAATGTGTCGGACCTTATGCAGGGTGCAAAGCTTTCTCTCCCGGACTGAGAAATGTTACCTGGCCGTAGAAGTTCAAGCCTAGGAGTATGGAGACTTTTGACGGAACGCAAAATCTGTCAGAATTTCTCCAAGTCTACACTACCGCCATTCAAGACGTTGGAGGCGATGATAAGGTAATGGCTAATTATATACCCACACTTTTGAAGGGTTCCACTAGGACCTAGCTATTTAACCAGCCTGAGGGATCCATATATAACTGGGAGATGCTTTGTGATGCATTACAAAACAATTTCAAAAGTTGTTATGTAGAGCCTGGGAAGGTGGATGATTTGCATCGACTCCGTCAAACCCCCGAAGAAAATTTACGACAATTTGTAAAACGTTTCATAGAAGTCCGTAATACTATACCAAATGTTTCTGATGACTCTATGATTTGAGTTTTTAAACAGGTGGTGAGATATCGAAGATTCACAAAAGACCTCAACATCAATCCGCCCAGGTCCGTGTCAGAGCTCTTCGACATGGCCGACCGGTACTCTGATGCCCATGAGGCAGTGGAGTAGAACCGAATGGTGGATAAGGGAGCCACCCCTCCTCTGCCAGGCCTCGAGGATATCAAAGAAAAGAAATCCAAGAGGTCCGAAGGCTCCACAAGCAGCAGAGGAAAACCTAAATAGAAGGAGAAGGGAAGGTCCAAGTAGTCCACTAGGGAGGTCGCAGTAGTTGACCAGCGACCACCCTACAACAAAAACAGAGGTCCTTGGACCAAAAGGAGGCAAGGAGGTCGTTCAAACGACCAAACTGCCCCACGATATACGAGTACGTCCAAGAGTAATGAGCGCTAGTGCCCATTGCATAAAGTTCCTGGTCATGACCTCCATAACTGTCGTGCTTGGCAGAAGCAAATGGAGGACTACTACAATGGGAAAGGTCCAATACCTGTTCCACCAAAAGATTGCGGATTACCATAGGTCCAAGGTAATGACAAGGACACGGAAATGCTATTTCAAAGGATGGATCACCACGTCAACGCTATTTACTACCGTTTCCACCGCTTATACCTCCAAGCTTACGATAAGGCAAAGATGAAGAGACGCCAACAACGTTGAGGTCCCACTGTCGTCAGGAATCCCACAAGTGGTCGAGACCTCCTTAACCTTTACTAAGGAGGACGTCCCTAAAGGTATGTCCACTTCTCGTAAATTACCACTAGTAGTTTCCCCTACCATAAGTAATTGCAGAGTAGGGAGAGTATTAAGTAGATAGCGGTAGTTCTTTAGACCTATTATTTATTAAAACCTTAGATGAGGTGCAAATTCCTAGTTCTAAGATTAAACCAATGACAAGTCCCTTCTATAGGATAGTACCGGGTATGTTAGTTACGCCAATAGGGCAGGTAGTCTTACCAATAACCTTCGGTACGGCTACTAATTTTCGAACTGAGCTAATTACTTTCGAAGTAGTTGATTTTGAGTCTGCCTATAATGCTATTTTGGGAAGACAAAGTTCATGGCAGCTACACACCACGCCTACCAGAAGATTAAGATTCCTGGGCCAAAGGGCGTGATTGTGGTGCAAGGTGACCAGGCCGTCGCACTTTCATGTGATCGTAAGTCATTAGAACTTGTCGATTAGTTGCCTCTAAAAGATCTTACTTTGGAGGATAAAACAGAGAAGTATGCAAAGGTCAAGGCCACTCCTCAACCTAATGAGGTAAAACAGACCACTTAGTTTTCGGCGACCAATCCAAGACACCGATTGGCGCGACTAAGTGAGAAATAGGTAGAGTTTACCAAGATAAATATTGCTTGCCCAAAGAATGACTTCCCTTTGCCTCGCATTAATCAATTAGTTTATTCCACTGCGTGTTACGAACTGATGAGTTTTCTTGATGCTTATTCCGGATACCATCACATCAGCATAGCGAAAGAAGATGAAGAAAAGACTGCCCTCATCACTCCCTTCGGTGTTTACTACTAGGTCAAGTCGTTGTTCGAAAGAAAAAACGCCGACCACGCATCATCTGCTTGATGCGTAAAACCTTCAACAAATAACGGGGCATAATTTAGAGGCTCACGAGATGACCTCGTTGTAAAAAGTAGTACTAAGAATGACCATTTGAAGGATCTCACAGAGACCTTCGAAAATGTAAATAAACATGGAATAAAACTTAATCCTGAAAAGTGTACTTTTGGGGTTAGTTCTAGCAAAGTGCTTGGTTTCCTTGTTTTTTCTCGTGAGATTGAAGTTAATCCCGAGAAAATTCGAGCCATCGAACAATTATGACCACCTTTCACGGTGAAGGAGGTCCAAGCCTTAATTGGTCGAATGGCTGCTCTTAGTCGTTTCATTTCTCGATCAAGAGAACTTTGTTTACCTTTCTTTAAGGTGATTCGCAACAGTAATAAGGGGTTTCAATGGTTCGAAGAAGCTAACAAAGCCTTTGAAGGCTTAAAGGCTTACTCTCAAATCCTCCAGTATTGGTTTCGCCTTTAGAAGGTGAACCTTTACTAGTTTACTTGGCAGCAACACCAAATGTGGTCAGCGCAGTGCTTATTGCAAAAAGAGGACGGTCTCAACGACCCATCTACTATGTAAGTGAGGTCTTACACGGACCGAAGGAGAGATACCCTGAGGTCCAAAAACTAATTTATGTTGTTCTGATGACTTCCAGAAAACTGAGACATTATTTTCTTCCAGAAAACTGAGACATTATTTTCTATCTCACAAAATTACACTACCTTCGTCTTTTCCTCTGGGAAATATACTTCATAACCAAGAGGTAACAGTCGTGATACCCAAATGGGTAGTAGAACTTGGGGAGTTTGATCTTTATTTTACTGCCCGAACAGCCATAAAAAGCCAAGTCCCGGCCGACTTTGTGGTCGAATGGACTAATACCGAGGATCAACCTCGTGAAAGTTCAGTACGACGATCATTGACATTGTATTTTGATGGCTCCCGCGAGCTTAAAGGCTCGGGGCGAATTTTGTTGATAACACCACAGGTGATCAACTCCAATATGTCATACAATTTTTGTTCCCTGCCACTAACAACGTGGCAGAGTATGAAGGACTTCTAGCCGGGCTTCGAGAGGCCAAATCCCTCGAAGTCCGTCGGCTTTTAGCGAAGGGAGATTCGCAATTAGTCGTAAACCAGGTATCAAAGGAATGCAGCTGTTCCAATGAGATAATGGCTCAGTACCTAGGTGAAATGAGGAAGTTGGAAAAACACTTCAAGGACTTCGAAGTCCAACATATACCACGCAAGGAAAACTCCTCAGCAGACCAGTTATCAAAATTGGATTCCTCATGAATGCATGTTCCAACAGGTGTTTTTCTCGAATACCTTACAAAACCATCAATAGAAATGGGCTCGACCACCTCAGAGGTCGGAGTCATAGAGCAAGATGCGAAGTGGATAAAACCATTGACCACTGATCTCAAGATCGTGACATTGCTCTATGATCCTCAAATGTATGATAGGTTGGTTCAAAGAGCACGCATGTACAAGCTGGTCGAGAGATCATTGTATAAGAAAGAAGCACATGGTGTTCTCATGTGTTGCATATCCCAAGACTCGGGATAAAATTATTAAAAGAAATCCATGGGGCTTGTGTGGTACACATGCATCCTATAGAACATTAGTTGGTAAAAATTTTCGGCAAGGCTATTACTGGTTCATCACTTTACAAGATACCATGCACCTTGTTAAGATCTATGAGCAATGTCAAGACCATGCTAGGCAAGTGCACCAACCATCTTATCAATGATGCACCATTCCCTTGTCATAGCCTTTTTTGACTTGGGGCATAGATATAGTTGGAACACTACCGCAAGCACCCAATGGGTACAAATTCTTGTTTGTGGCCATCGATACATTTACTAAGTGGATAGAAGTCGAGCTACTATTCAGATAACAATTTGCAGCAAAGAAAGAAATTCCTTGTGTGAAACATTGTTGCGAGATTTAGAGTACCTAGTTGTCTTACCACAAATAATGGGAGGCAATTTATTAGTGATGTGTTTCGGGATTATTACGATGAAATTGGCACTAAAATCTGCTTTGCTTCTGTGGCACATCCACAAAGCAATGGAGCAGTAGAAAGGGCCAATTGACAGATTATGCAAGGTATTAAAAAGAGAGTTTTTAATCGCCGTAAGGCATACTCAAAAAGTTGGATGGAAGAACTTTTTTCTGTTCTATGGGCATTATGATTATGACCGATAGAGCAACTGGCGAAACACCATTCGCACTAGTCTACGATGCAGAAGCAGTGCTACCTAGTGAGATTCAGCTAGGTTCCACACGTATAGACCTCCTAGATCAAATAAATCAGGGAGATTTATGTGAAATTGACATCAAGATGCTAGAAGAACGACGTGATCGCAATCGTTGAAATCGGCTACCTATCTGCAAGGGCTGAGATACTACTTTAATAGAAGGGTTCGCCCAAGAACACTTCATATGGGAGACTTGGTCCTCGAGACGATCTAGAACCAAACCAACTTAAACAAGTTATCCTCCAGATGGGAGGGTCCATATCGTAGTCTCCGCCACTAGGCCAAGATCGGTTAGATTAGCTATGGACGATGGTTGTGTTTTATCTAACACATGAAACATTGAACATCTTCAAAAATTCTATGTATAAGTATATTTTTTTCTATATTATATAAGTTCAGTTGTTATTTTACTGATAACATTATGTTAAATTTTTTAGCATAAATTTTTGTATTATTTCACATACATGATCACCACTTTTGTAAGTGCTTCACGATTGATCAATTTCGCTCATGGATCATAGTGTCTTTACTCATGAAATGACCATCGGCATACATTTAGAAAATGACAACTATCTGAGACCTCTTCTGTAAGCCAATTCTCATTGCATAAGAGCTCAACAGTCTGACTTCATCTTCCTGAATACACACTAGTTCGTATCATTCATTTTGTAATAGATATTCTAATCATAGCACAATTGTTCGCCCGAAACACTTCTCCCATTGCCGGACAAAGTGTTCCAGGCGAGGGGCTACACATAGTTTTGCAAAAATTTAAATTTGCAAGACAAAGTCGGTTAACTTTCGATAAATATTCACAATTATCATACACAAAATCTTTTCATTATCTCATATAATTTAAAACAAAATATCTGTATCATTACAATGTTATTTTTTAATACTTGAGCCAGGAGCACTTGAGGGAAGGGCACGAGCATTAGCTTCAATGTTCCTGATGATCTCTGCCACCACTGGTGTGATCTTGGCTTGAGCCACAATACCTGCTTCTTTTGTCTTAAACTTGGGTGCAGGGAGAAGCTTCTAGAGATCGACGGAATCCCCATAAAGGAGATCAATCTTCAATAAAACTTTGTTTAAAGCTTGACTCATTGCTCTCACAAAGATTAATATATGGTATTCTTCATAGCGGTATGTGTTTTTGAATATATTTGATTTGAGTATAGATATCATTTCTAAGGTCATCTTCGTCGCAAGAGGAGTTAAATGCTTAGATATTCTCGGATCTCGTAGAGAAGCCGAGATCCGAGAAAAACTATTTCCAAAGAACTCGTGGTAATTTCCTTGCCGGCCTTCATTAAGGTTTCCACCTTCTTTTTAAGATCTTGTACGGTAGTACGACTCCGTTTCTCCACTTCCTTCAAGTCTTGAATTTGAATATCTTTGTTAGGAGAGGTCTTCTGAAGATCCTCTTTTGCCTTTTCTAGTTCTAAGAAGGAACGAAAAAAGAGAATATAATTTTTTGCATTGCAAATAATAGGTCAAATGCTCTGCAAGAAATAAAAAGATAGGTATTTTACCATCTTTTTCCTTAAGGAGCATCTTGTTTTGTTCAAAGATATCATGACTTTCTTTAGATTGTCTGCTTAGGATCTCTTTTAACTTTTCATTTTTCTCAATCAAGAGGCAAATCTCTTTGGTCTTCTCTGCCACGACCACCGCATTTGTCTCAGATCTTTTATCCGCCTCAGGTAATTTCAATCTAAGAGCATGAAGTGTAGATTCAGCACTTTCTTGTCCGGCTTTTGCCAGTAAGCATTCCCTTTAAAGTGAACAGAGGCATAAATTAATTATTTAATTAGAATCTTACGATTAAATAATAATTTCCTATACTTACTTTTATTTCTCCTCTGCAAAAGTTTTTATCTCTTCTACCATATCAATGTTGACTCTCCAAAGACCTTTTGACAGATGTGATGAGGTCCTCGAGGTCCTTCTTTTCGGTTCCGTATGAAGACTTCCAGAGAAATGTCATCTTCAAAGTTGATCCAATTGAACTGCATTTAAAAACTCCTCTAGTTGGATCAAGATCGGTATTTTTATGCTCATAAGATGTCCTATGAGTTAGACTTATACCGATAAATTCAAAGAAAGAAATAAAAATCTTACCAAGGTATGATCATTTTCATCTTGAGTCTCGATGGTCTGATGGACCACCTTTTCCATCCGATCCTATAAAGAGGACCTCTCCGTTTGGACCTCCATGTCCAATGGTGCACCTTGGGATGTCCCAGCAGTTGTCACTAGGACATCTTGGACCACTTCCTCAGTGATCCTAGGAGGTCCTTCCATTAGCAGAATTTCTTCTGTCAGGGATACCTCTGTCGCCAATATAATTGGTGGCAAAAATTGTTCTTGAGCAGTCAGTTGACCCCTTTTCGGATCTGACGGCAAAGAAAGGCTAAAAAATGGATTAGTCATTTTTGAGCCAAAATTATAATCGAAGAACTTACTCGATCTCAAAGTCTTTTCGCTAAAGAGAGACATAAAATCCTCATTTACAAAGGAAAGTGGGTTCTCTCCTTCGCTCGATGAGGAGGAACTAAGGCCAGGAGGTCCTTGGCCTTGGAACCCTTTGAAGAGGGACCTCCTCTTCAGACTCTTTCCGACGATCCTTCACTGACCACCCCACCAAGAAAGTTGACATAGAAGACATTGGTGGGAGTTAGAAACATATCGGGAAATGGAAGTCTTAACTTTTGTTTTCAATACCTCTTGGGTAGAAGATCTTGGAAGAGTTGGAACTGAAGCAAGAGGTCTTGGAGAAGCTAAAGTTGAAGCAGATGTGGGTTTTATCTTCTTTGGCGCAATAGGAGGTCTGGACGTAATCCTTACACTCTTTGCCAAAGAAAGAGAAGAGCTCACATCGACATCTGAGATGGAACATTTCTTTGATGTCGTCTGTCCAGAAACATATAAATTAGGCATGAGAAAATTTACTTCTTATGTCTAGATAATTTCTATGAATACTTACTAGTGTGCGATCTTTCCTAAGTAATAAAGTCGTCCCAATCAAGTTTGGGGGCT
This sequence comes from Phyllostachys edulis, assembly GCA_036346405.1. Lineage (NCBI taxonomy): Eukaryota > Viridiplantae > Streptophyta > Magnoliopsida > Poales > Poaceae > Phyllostachys > Phyllostachys edulis. The sequence goes on from JAYEVD010000595.1 coordinate 21,869, forward strand.
GCTCCTCTATATTGATCGGTTCCTTTTCTAGAACCTAATCCTTTAACAGGAATGAGGTCCTAGCTAGGACCCCATCATTTGAGAGAGCTGCAGTATGATAAAAATTTACTTTACTTTAACTATGAAAAATTGGTTTGAGTAAAAAGATGAGTAAGATGTTGCCATTTTCAGGGACATCATGATTACATAATAGTATTTCCCTCTTCTGAAGAGGAAATATTTTGTTCTTGAGGAAGTTATGAACGATCTTTCATCCAGTTAAACCTCCTCTACCAAAGTTGCCGATCACCAGAGAGACTGTTTAGGGGCCGCCACGCCACGACTGCCCGAGTCGACATCGTCGGCCGGGCTTGGGACGTAAATCCGGCCGACAGGTCTACCAACCCAAATTGTAGTAAAAACAATTAAAAAAGCAAAAATCTTTTTATTTAATGCTAGAAATGAATTAAATATTAATTTTTAATTCCAAAAAATGATTAAAATAATATTTTTGAACTGAAATCAATTTTGGGCTCAGTTCTGCCGGCTTTTCAAGCCCAACCGGCATTTGAATAGGTCTAATCACCAAGACCACTCTCTTTTCATCATCCGAGAGCTTAATTTCCTTGTCAACAAAATGACTTTTGGTGGACCACTCGGTGGTACATTGCATTGTAAGTAATTGTACTTTCTTTCTAACATTGAATAAAACCATTCCTTGCTCCAAGTCTGGCTGGCATCTTTGGTAACCAAGAAAGGGAACATCCTCTTACAGGCATCTTGAAATTTAAAATAAAAAGAGCCCAAAGCACTAGCACCTTTTTTGTTGCGAATGATTTGGTAATAAAACCTAAACAGACGCAAACTAGGGGCTATCCCTAAGAACGCCTCAAAACATGTGGGCAAAAACACTAAGTACCAGAACTGAATTTGGTACAAGGTGAACCAATTCAATTTCGTAATGATTAAAAACTTCAATCAGAAAATCACTCTCGGGCAAGTGGAGGCCTGCCCGGAGATAGGGTACGAAAAGTATCGTGAAACCGGCCAAAGGATTTGGTTCAATCTCCCTCCTCGATGCACGCCACTCGATAAGAGCCTTCTCCAATAGATGTCCGTCTTGCTCCAATCCTTCAAGCTCCTCTGCTGTCAACATTGACGGTTTCCATCCCGCCATTGCTTTGGTTCAATGGCGGACCGAGGGATCCTTCTTTTCAAGGTTCGTGGAGGATGAAAGGTACTCGATGGAAAGGAAAAGTGAAAAGCAACTAGGGTAAAAACGTTCCCGAGGAGATGTAAAAGATCCATATATATACCCTTGGAGCATTTAAAACCAAGGTAGCCGAGTCGAGATCCCGAGTCGGATCGATTTGCCTCCTAGGATCAATCAGAGATCGAATCGAGAATCGGCGATTCTACTGGATTTGTAAAAATACACATATTTAACATCTATATTATAAGTTTGTATGATTGTTATATGGTTTACCACTTGCATGTTCCTTAAAAGTAGCTAGACATACTCCAGAATAAAAATAGCTTATCATTATCAAGCTCAAGATTGCTCATGCCATAATATAGATATTTGTACTAGCATTACCACACTGATACAATATTTTGCATGCTCCTTGTTTATTTATAGTGTCATTCTCAGAAATTAATATCAACAAATTTTGCTCTAAAACAAAATATCAGCAAAGCCTGGCCCCTAAAAAAAATTGCCCTAAGTCTCTACGAGTAGGATCGACAAAGGAGATTTGGATCGACAGTTTGTCGTGGGTTCAGAGAACCGTAAGACTCTAAGAGGATCGCGATCCTACCTACCTTGAGTAGGATCGGATCGGCAAGAAGACTTGGATCGACAGATCGTCGGGTTCAGAGAGTCGTAAGACTTTAAGACTTGGATCGCGATCCTAACTACCTTGTTTAAAACCAACTGCCTTAAAAATGTAACAACTGCGCCTCAATTGGCGGTGACACAACACGTCATGTTTGGTTAAGGAGGTTGTTCCGCACGTCAGAGATGTGTAAGAAAAAGTGGTTGCAAAGTTTTCCTTTTTCTTTTTTCTTAAAGTTATCTTCATCCCATATCCATCGTGGGTGGAAGGATACAAAAACTGCTTAAACGTAGAAGTTACCTCGATATGCGTCTCAAGAGAAGATCACCTAATCATCAAGATTTTCCTTCCACCAATTTCTTGAAGGTTTCACAGAATGAATTGACTTCTTGAAAACCTTGAAAGCATAAAATTCAGAGATTATAACATCAAGGTTTTCAAAAAGTCAAATTTATTCTATAAAATCTTTTTATGATCTCTACTATCATGATACATCATCTACTCAAACTAAAGAAGTTTGAGGATAAGCTTTCTATGATAAAGTGGAGACAGGAAAGATAGAGAGTCTCCAAAAGGATGTTTCTTCTTCGTGCCTTTCTAAATGTTATTTATAAACCAGTAACTTACGGTGGAATTAAATAAACTAGATGGAAGTCTAACAGATAAGATTTTATAGAAAGGTGGGCCTATAAAGTCTTTCCTTTGACCGTTCCCGAAAACTCTCCCGGAGGCCCAGTTGGACCTCCTCTATGGGTTCCTCCAGGACCTCCTCCAGGATCTCTCCAGACCTCTCCCCCACAGAGGAGGTTCTAGAAAGTGGTTACCCATATGTGGTTAATAATAGTTACACGTGGAGATATCTGCAATAACGGTCATCACAATGGGACGCGACTATTGGCGTGAAGAGACGCAACCATTGGCGCGAAGAGGCACCACTGCTACTAACTACCGACGCTTGTAATACTATAAATAGTCCGGCATACGTGCCTTTGTAACATAGATTCACATCCAAACCCTAATCAGTATGTATTCATAGCTACTTTCCCTGTAATCAGAGCATACCTTTTGCAATACACATTCAACATCTTGAGTCCTTTGACGAATAGATAGTAATCTCCATTTTCCTTTTTTATATTCTTGTTTGTACGTTTTGTGACGAAAGTCCCAGACGTCAACACTCTGTACATGTGCTTTTGCTTTTATGGAGCATGCTCTGATGTATAGCATACGCTGCTAGCTGCTTACACGTTGTTTACCTACACGTTACTGTAATACTCCTGTGTGTGACCGCCAGCAAAAGAAATGATAATGTTGGTCTCCAACTGTCATCCATATTGCTACATTTCAGACATGTACCATGTTTTTTACCAACCTATGCGCTACCTAATTGCGTTCACGCAAAATCATGCAATGCACAACCTTGCAATCCATTAGGTGAAATTCAGAAGAAAAAAAAAGGTAACAACAGATAATCGTCGGCGTAGCAATGCGCGCATCACAATCCCATATGTTGCTCTTCCATGATCAGCTCTCCAGTTAGATAAATACACACCGCAGTTATCGCATGCCTTACGATACAACCAGAAGGTATACAAATTCAAGATGCATGATCATGATCACTTTTTCCTAGAAAAAGTTCTGTACTTCATAGGTACTGGGGTTTTACATAATTAAAGGACAAATTGAGATACTTAAAAAAATAGCTGCGTATTACAAACAACATAGACTACCGTCGTTGTCAGCACACCTCCAGGTTATATGCTACCATAATTTTCGAAAACTGTACAGATGCCTTCTAAATTCAAATCGAGTTATCACTGCTCTTCAATCTGCATGCTTATACAGATCGTAATAGCAACGAATATGCGCCACGTTTATACCCAAAAAAAATTGAAATGATCTACATAGCAGTTTTCATAATACCGGTCCTTTCCCAAATTGATATAATTCTGTCTTTAACAAAATATCTTCGCTCAGACAGAATTTTTTGTGGTACTAAACTTTTTGAATCACACTTTGTTCTACATCAGCATTTAACATATCTCCGCAAACCAATAATGCTAGCCTCTACATATTTTGGCTCTGCTTCGTACAACAAGTACATTTCAACTGCTATATGTGTTAGATCTGTTATATAGCTCAGAAACACAAAGAAAAAAACAATTTGTATTTCCAGTTCCCTGATTACACAGTCCAAACCAACAAATAAAAGTACTCACCGCCTTCAAAAACAAAAAGGGATTTTTTTTATTTACTAAACATACTGTATTAAACTCCCGCCCTTGCTAACTTTTTATCTTATTCCTTAATTTGCAGGTCACATTTACTATGGCTAATCCATCGGTGATAACGTCGTGCTATACAACTTTTGATCATGCAGTTTTACGTATGCTGTCACCTAAATTAGCACTAGATTTCCTACTACGAAAAGCTTTTGCTAATTATGTGCACCCATGTCTTACCCGACATAGCGCGCACGTCTATACAACGCATATCGACCTGATATATGTACTAATATCTGTTCTATAACCCAACTAATCCATGCCTACAATACCCATATAATACCTATGTAGATATGCTTTTGCTCTTAGGAGACATCACTACTACAGAAAAGACCTTCACAGATGGTTTAAAAACGTCATCACAGACGGTTTCGTGAGCCGTCTGAGTTTATGGGTCAGTGATGACATGAGGTCATCACAGACGGTTATTAACTCGTAACCGTGCGTGGTAAATGTCTATCACTGCACGGTTCGTGTTCGTAACCGCTCGTGGTAAATGTCTATCACTGCATAGTCAGTGTTCAAAACCGTCTGTGGTAAATGTCTATTAAAGAGACTTATCACAGACGGTTCTATTATGGAACCATCAGCGATAATTATCACGACGGTTCCATAATGAAACCGTCTGTGATATGCCGCCATATCACCGACGGTTCCATAATAGAACCGTCTGTGAAATGGTTTTTTCTCAAGTATATTTATCTTGTATATACACTTACATGATAGACGGTTCCATAATAGATGGTTCTTTGTTGAAAATCGTCTGTGATATGTAGAATTATCACAGACGGTTATTAACAAGAACCGTCTGTGATACTTCACAGACGGTTTTCAACATGAACCGCCTCGTGATATTACCTCTTCACATACGGTTTTTAGCGCAGACCAAGAATACGCAGCGGTCTCTAAACCAAAATCATCTGTGATTGCATGTAATACAGACAGTTTTGGTCAACCATCTGTGATGAGACATCTAGTATTAGCCTTTTTGTAGTAGTGCATACTCTGTGATACCTATGGAGATATACTTTTGCTCTTATGAAACATGCTCGAATGTATAAGTTTTGATCTGATCTCTACTACGCGCATCCTATGTATCAACACCAGAAAAAAAAACCTAATACCGTCTTTCACTGTCATCCATATTCATAAATTCTGACTGAAACAAATAACGTATTTTACATAGAATTACACGCTATGTAATCGCATTCGCACAAAATCATGTCTTTGCTCGAGCTTATAGTCCATTAAGTCGATTATAAAAAAAGGGTTCCTACACCAAGATAGATACACAGTGCAACATCGCGCATTACCATCCTAGTACTATACATATAGGGAGATATAGGTGAAAATGTGCACTTTTGTGAAAATAGTGCAAATTCCACTAAAAATATCGGACCACGAGCGTTGAATACCGAAATCCTCGAATGTGTACCATACTAGTCCCATGATCAGTGGCTAGTACACACATCCACAACATTGGCATTCAAATCCATAAACAATTACGCATAATATGAAACAAATATGGTACATAAACTTAATCAATTACATAGTTTACAATACAGGGGCCGACCGGCCAAATTAAAAGACAAGTATCAAAAGTAGCAAGTTAAACAGAAAAAGCACATTAAATAAAACCCAAAAGTCCAATGGTATGCCCATCCAAACCCTCAAGCAACTGATAAGAACAAGTCCTAGCGAGACCCATCACTGAACCCTCCGGTACCAGGTGCAAAGAACGTGTTGTCTAGCATAGGCTCATCCTCATCATCATCATCTGAACAATAATTTAAGCAAGATTAAGTACACTGCGTACTCAGCAAGACTTGTAGTGTATCGCAAAATATATATACATACTTGGCTAACAAGAGATGAGGCTCTAAGCTACATGTTGTTTTCAGCATTAAGTAAGTTTTATTCGCAATATCAATACATAGTATTTTGCAACGAAAGTTTAAAGAGCGGTTAATTAAACAAGGAACAATAAGTATGGAACTTAATAAATAACAAATCACAACCCTCCTTGGCTGCGATCAACATCTTATTTTTAGCCATAGACATGGCAATCAAATTAATCAAAATATCCACCCCATCATTCTTTCCAACAAACCATTTATGAAAAACAAGACTATACCCGGCAATACTACACTTAGCATGCTCATAACCACGAGCACAACTATTTAAATAGATTTACTCTCTGGAGAGGTGTGCAACTTTACCCACGGCATACAAATTCTCTAGTTTATCCGGCATCCATCGATGCCACCGCACACAACATTATATTATGCAGTTTAGAGCACATATCGAAGCTTTTACATCATCTAGTCCTGACCTTGCACTAGCCCGGCAATGACAACCCTCACTTCAATCTCGGGTACCTACCGCCAAAGTGAGATATTAACCGTTGTGTCGGCAAGCTTTGTTCCCAACACCTCGGTGAAGGGAGTCCCTTCGAGCAATCACACACGCTCGTACTAGTACAGTCTACCAACATACAAGGCTAGTTTTCGATGACTTAATTAGCTAAGGCCATCCCATACCGGCACATCTGGTTGTACACTTACGCTTAGGTCGGATATACCATTGTTCGGTCCTTAATCGACCCAGGCGAGGATATCCCCCTATCTACATGCGATAAACCCTCTCACATTCATCAGTTCATAATATAACTCCTCTGTGGCAAAATCTAGGTTTTTCATTTTTTTTTATACAAAATTAATAGAGGTAACCCCTCTGGACCATTATTCCAAAATCTCCAACATTATGTACAATATTGTATCCACTCTCAAATTTTAGTAAAGACTAAAGCCCTGCTAAGCATTTATGCGATATTCGCATTCGAAAAACCCAATTAGGCATCATTTATTGCATAAACCATACCCTAATAGATACAATAGTAAGGATATCAATATTTCAAGGAGGATCATGCATCGAATAGGACTATAACTATCGTTATCTCCAAATATAGCTATTTTAAGCAAACATACAAGAATGCATAATAGATTTTGCAAGAAGTACAATAATTAAAATATTAGGATCAACATGGTCAAAGGTGTTTCTTGCCTTGCTATGGTATCTCAGAATATGAGGATGGAAGATCGTCATAAATTTCGTTCGAAGTATCGACGTCTATTCAAAAAGAGCTAATAGCAAATTAATTATAGAAAAATATTTTCAATGAAACAAAAATCCAAATATTTTTTTGCATATTAATACATAGAATGATTTTATATGAATTTACAAAAAAAAAGATTCATTAAATTTCGAGTTCGTATGCAAAAGTTATTAACATTTTAATTTTCTCTGGTTTTGAAAATCCAAAAATTAATTAAAAAAAGGTGACGCCAAAAGCATATTATCTGAGGTTTACGCTTTCTAACATAGAAAGCATATTTTCCTCTAAGTTCTTCCGAGGTTTACGCTTTCCAACATAGAAAGCGTATTTTCCTAACCGAAAGCGGATTTCTCATTTTTCCGAATTTCATTAACTTATATGTGGGGCCTACTTATGAGTGACTTATTTTTCTATTTTCGTGATTTTATTTATAAAATAGAGGCAATCCCACATGTCATGTACTCATTATTTATTAACTAATGATTAAACTTATTTTTTATTTTAATTAACTAACTACCAGTCCACATGTTAGTCTCTTGGTTTTTAAAACATGTTTTAAAACCGTAAAGCAATGGGGTGGTCCTACATGTTAGTAACTCATTTACTAAATATATTTTAAATTAGATTTCTAATTAACTTTTTAACCAGTCCCACTTGTCATACACTCACCACACTTAACCTCTGTTACTTAGCACTAATCATCTCTTAACCCCATGGGGCCCACTGGCAGAGAGAGAGAAGAGCAAGAGAGTCACAAGACATGGTCGAGCACCATGGCGAGGTCGTCAGTGGCGAGGCAAGCATGAAAAGGCTTAGGGGAGCCTGGGAATGGAGAGAGGGCATCACGTGATGCTAGGGGAGGTGAAGATGGCCAAAGTTAGCGTCACAGCGGCGAGAAGCATTGAGGAGATTCAGGTCAACGATGGCTTTGGCGAAGAAGGTGTTCCCAAGGCTAAAGGAGAGGCATGCTGGACTCAGTGAGTCCAGGCGATGCTAAGGGAGTAGGCGCGAGGACCTAGGGTCACCGGAAGCGAGCCGGTGGTATGCAATCACGGCGGCGCCATGGGGGGCTGAGAGGAAAGGGGCACTAGGGACTTGCCCTTGACAAAATGATGCACGCATTAGGACCAGAGGCTCACCACGATCACAAGGGTGAAGAAGATGAGGTCGGGGAAGGTCTGAAGTAGCTTGTCGACGACGACCAGCTGTGGCGCAAAGGAGTTTCGCGGTGACAGCTCTTCTCAGCGATAGTGAGGCTACAAGCAGTGGCGGAGCCAGAGATTTTTCAAAGCCTGGGCAACCTCGCTCTCTAGCTCCTCGCTCCCATCGGCCGCCGCTCGAAGCCTGGGCAACCTCGCTCTCTAGCTCCCGCCGGCCGCCGCTCGTGGCCGCGTACCGCTTCTGCCGCAGGACAACAAAGGGCGGGCAAATGCCCGCCCTGGAGGCTCGCTGGATCCGCCCCTGGCTACAAGGAGTATCGCATTAGTTTACTTATGTCCTAGAGACGGTGTGTACATAAGCAATTGGACCGAGGCTCATCGGGCTTCGAGGAAGATCGAAAACGGCAGCGACGGCTGGGAATGGGGAAGATGATGGTGAAGCTCGGATCCTTGGTGAGTTTGCCTGTGTTGAGTGAGGGGAAAGCATCAATAAGGTATGGAACAGATAGTGACGCAGTTGATTTGAGCCCAAACTCACCGAAGCAATCGGAGCATGTGGGCACGATCGAGTACGTGCTGAAATAGGGGATGAAGGAGAACACGATCAAGCTACGAGACCCCCGGAGCTGCATTGACCAAAGGAGAGGGATGAGTGATGCATGAGGATCAAAATGACGAGAACGTCATGGGCGAGGAAGCTCACCAGAGCGGCGGAGCTGCGGAGGCACGCTCATCGGCGTCAGAGACTACGCAACCATTTCCGTGAAGCCAAGGAGTGATCAAACTCGAATTTGCATGAAATGGAACATGGGCGAGCTGAGGATGTCAATGTGCGCTCTTTTGCTTAAGTAGTTGGGATAAATGCACGAGAAGAACGATGAGACACCGGCGGTTGCGCGAGAAACTCACGGGCGACCTCGGGTCTCTTCGTCCGCATGGGAAAAGGGCCGTCAACGGGGTGGATAGCATGGGCGAAAGCAAAGCGGATGTGACAGGGGTGGTTGAGGCACCAAATAGTGGGCGGCGGTCTTGAAGCATGGGCGAGCGATGGAGCGCGCTGGTGCGCGAAGGCAAACGCGAGGTGGAAGACAAGCTCCAACAAGTAGAGCCAGCATGTCAGCGAGCACGAGGAGCGGGAGCTGGCGTGGGCTAGAGCAAGTGCGAGTGAAATGGGCCAGCTTGGATTTGGCCCAATGGGCGAGCGGGAAATTCAAATGAGAATTGGATTTTTCCTCAAAAAGTTGAGAGTTTTTCAAATTTTTAAATATAGCAAACGGGCTCCAAAAATTATTAGAATTTTTGCAGAGGCTGCTGACACAGTGTGGTTTCTTGTGTAAATATTTCTGGATTTAATCTGTTTAGTGTTTTTCTCAAAAATTCTTCCAAGCTGCTATTTTCATATAATTTCAATATTTGTTTTATGCAAAAGTTCAAAAACATGCTCAATTTATTTTTCCATACATAAACATGCTTTCAGTTATTTATTTGCAACATTCCTTTTTGGATGTTACAAAAAATACTCCCGTAAGTTTTGAAAAATTCTCAAAAAGTTGTTAGCTATACATGATCTACATCAATGCAAAATTTCAAGAACAAATTCAGTCTCGTGTGCGAGATACGGAAAGGACAAAATTGTCAGCTCATGTATGTATGCACTTTAATTTGGAGCATACATATGCACATTTTTGGTCAATAAGATTTCTGATCCAGTCATGTATGTATGCACTTTAATTTGGAGCATACATATGCACATTTTTGGTCAATAAGATTTCTTTCACTACTTTTGATGTTCACGCACAGTATATGTACACATGTATAGTACTACCGCCTTAGCAAAGCGGTAGAAGTTACTGATATCAGTTCAACAAGCTAGGGAATGTTACTAAAGCTGCAGCCTGCAAGGAAACCTCCAAAATTTCTCATCACAAAGCTAACTACATATGCGTGCATGCATGGACGCCTGCATGACAGTACCTTGCAATTAGGACAGACATGAAACAACAAAGATGAAAATCACATCTCGTACGTATTTGTGCAAATGAATTTTTTTATTTGGCCCCGTGTGCCACGTAAATGCAAAAATAACTCTGTTAGTATCGTTTTTGCGAAACTAGCCCTCAGACGAGTGTGAAATCACTGTGGAGCCGACGCATAGCTATTCCACGCTCGGTGACCACGGAAGGTATTCGGCTAGCGCGGCAGTCCTCCAGGCGTGGCAATGAGTGGCGACCGCGGAAGGAGCGCGTGTCCCGGCCGCTTTCCGCATCCGGTGACCGCGGGATGTGGTGCCCCCCCCCCCCCCACCCCCTGCGCTCCTCAACCGCGGGAGGTGGCCTCCCGCGCCACTTCCGCACCAGTGGCTTCGGTCCCGCTCACCCCCACTTGCCACGCTCGGCGACCGCGGAAGGAGACACGCGTCAACTCCACCGTGATTCTGCGCTCGTCTGGTGGCTAGTTTCGTAAAAACGATGACAATGAAGTTATTTTTGTATTTACATGACATCACCGGGCCAAAAAAAAACTTCTGTGCAAATCCATCTCCTACTTTGGCCTTCTCTCTCCATAAATTATGCATGCTTGCAGATCCAAAGAGCTAGCACACACAAATTTATATATATCATGTCCTATAGCATGCACATCATAGCAGCTAGCAGAAGTGCATGGTAGGGAAGGCAAAGCCTGCAAGGATCAATATATGTGGACAACTCACATAGCAGCGATGAATATATAACTCTGCATAAAAAGGTAGTGATCAGATAAGGCCATCATGCATGGAGAGAGGCTTGCCAAGAAATAGCATATGTTCTAGCTCGATCTACGCACACACACATACATACATATATGGTCCATGCCTAGCCCTCATGCCTACCCGAAGGGCACCTTTCGATCGGATTTGCAGACCAAGTAAGGAGAAAAGAAGGCGTTAATCAATTTCCCGGCTGTTCTAGGTGGAAATAAGCATAAAGATTGTTAATACAACTTTTACAAGTGCAATAAAAAGATTGAAATTGCACTACATATATGGGCAACGCTAATATTTGGGCGTCCATTAATTAATTAGCTGGGCAAGTGGCTGATGGGTGAAAGCTGATACATAATTTAGTTGAAATTTGTTAGACTATATGCTTGTAGAAGTAGTTTTTCGAAACCTGTGTGATAACAGTTTGACGCAAAAATATGTTGTTATGAAAAAATATATATAAGAGCATTAGAGCGGAATTCGTTAAAAAAATCAACAAGCGCATATGAACTTCCAGCTAAATTTAATATTCCCTTCGTTTAGAAATATATGATGTTTTAGAAAGCGTGCAATTCAACTTCTCTAAGTTTGACCACGAATATGTTAAATATATTTTAGATTGATCATGTGAATATGGTATCATCAGATTTTCCGCACAAGGTTTTTATAACATAATAATTTTATGTTTTTTATTAACATATAAATATAAAAAATGATGATCAAAGCTACGTGTGAGAGACCATGCCTAGACAAGTTCTCTAATTAGGTAGCGGCTCCGTTGCATGATCTAACGCTCTGAAATAACCCAAATTTTCGGAATTTCAAAATTTTTGGAAGTTTTTGGTTTAAATTCGAAATCTTTCCCAATTTGCCAATCTTCCCCTCCATTCCGCTTTCCCTTTTCGTCCGTCCATTTTCTTTGTCTGAAAACGCCTTCTCCCTGCATGCCTTCCCCTTCTTCTTCCCCCGTCACGCTGGTCGTCACCACCGGACATGTTCATGGGCGGCCCGGCCACTTGACTACCGAGCTCGATGTTTGTCTCGATCGGGCTTGGGATCGAAATTGACCGACAAAAGCCCAACTGCTCGAAATTCCGGTAAAAACAATTAAAAAAGCGAAAATCTATTTATTTAATTCTAGAAATGAATTAAATATTAGTTTTTTATTCCAAAAAATGATTAAAATAATACTTTTAAACTGGAAATTCAGTGTTCGGGCCGAGCTGGGCTCAGGCCTGCTGATTTTTGGTCGGGCTTTTCAAGCCCGGCCCGGCATTTGAACAGGTCTAGTCACCACGCCCACACCATCACCACCACCTCCGCCTCCGTCGCGTGCCACCTCGCCCCCACCAGCAGCTTCCACCCACTACTACAAAAAAAGGTCTCCACAGACGGTTCAAAAACATCATCACAGACGGTTTTGTGAGCCATCTGAGTTTATGGGTCAGTGATGACATGAGGTCATCATGCATTTATTTTTGAACTGCTCGTGAAAAAAGCTATCACAGACGGTTCGAACAAGAACCGCCTATGATAATTACTTATCAAAGATGGTTCTTGTTGTAACCGTTTGTGATAGTCTATTCACGAGCGGTTCGAACAAGAACTGCTCGTGATAGTAATTATCACGCATTTGTTCTTATTCGTAACCATCTGTGATAGTTTTTTCTATTGCAAAAAAAATCGAATTTGAGCCAAACCAATCAATTGCTAGACAAGAGTTTCCATATGTAACCACTAGCAAGACAACTAAAATCCAATTAAAATTCTGATGGCAAACACATTATAGGAAAGGAAAACCAAAAGGTTTCACAATGTCCCCTCCGAATGAGAAAAAAAGAATAAAGTTACAAAGTTAAACTAGCTAGAAACCATCTATATCTCCAAGCTCCTGAAGTACTCATTGGCTTCTTGGATTGGTCTTGTGAGCTCCTCTCTGTACCTCACCAGCATATCACAAGATGTTCTTGCATGTCGTCGAGTTCGACTCAAGCTCGTTGGCAAGGAGAGACGACTGAAAACTTCCAGCGACGCTCCGACCTTAAGTAACACAAAATTAAGATAATTTTCTTTACAACAAATAGCCAACAAATTGTGTGTGTTATGGGGATGTACACGTACCTTCTTGATCTGCCTCTGCGCAGAGACAAGGAGCTCCTCGCATCCCTCCTCCTCCTCCTCGTCATTTGTGTCTCTCATTGAACCACGACGGGGAATCGAGGGTGGTCGCCGGAGCTCGGTGTGGGGAGGGGAGAGACAGATGGAAAACAAGGCTGGGGTGGCTATAATATATAAGGACAGAGCAAAAACATTTTGCCTCCCGCGTGCGCGTTCAAAATTTTTCGAACTCCCGCGCTGCTAATCACAGACGGTTTCGTATTAAAAACCGTTTGTGATATATATCTTATCACAGACAGTTTGTAACTTTCTAATTTTACCATGGCTTGGAATTTTTCTTACTTTCTGATTTTACCATGGCTTGGAATGCCTAACACTATGATTTTACCATGGCTTGAAATCACTAACACTCTGATTTTACCATGGCTTGAAATCACTAACACTCCGATTTTACCATGGCTTGAATTTTCCTTATTTTGCAATTTTACCATGGCTTAAAATCACTAACACTCTGATTTTACCATGGCTTGAGATCACTAACTCTCTGATTTTACCATGGCTTGGAATGCCTAACACTCTAATTTTACCATGGTTTGGAATCACTAACTCTTTGATTTTACTATGGCTTCAAATCACTAACACTCTGATTTTACTATGACAGGGACACGGCAGAGGACCGGCATTCCAAACCATGGTAAAATTAGAGTGTTAGTGATTCCAAGCCATGGTAAAATCAAAATACTTATCATGCATCGTTTTTTATCTGGCTAATGCCCGTGATGAGGATGGAAGTCACTGACGGTTTGTGTTGAAAACCGTCATGAAGTATCCGCGGTTCGCGAACAAAAACCGTCAGTGATATTTAGTAGTATCACGAAGGTTCTTGTTCGTAACCGTCGTGATACTTCACAAACGATTTTAACATGAAACGTTTGTGATGAGGACGGAAGTCACAGACGGTTTGCGTTGAAAACCGCTCGTGATATTATTAAATATCACATACGGTTCTTGTTGAACCGTCGTGATACTTCCTGACGGTTTTCAACACGAACCGCTCGTGATATTACTTCTTCACATACGGTTTTTAGCGCAGCCAGTAACACAGAAGGTCGCTAAACCAAAACCGTCTGTGATTGTATTTAATACAGACGGTTTTGGTCGACCGTTTGTGATGAGGTGTCCAGTATTAGCCTTTTTGTAGTAGTGACCGCCTTCACCGCCTCCACCTCACCCTGCCACCTCTCCTCTCCCGGCGCCACCCAACCTATCACCGCCACTGCCGCGCCCAATCCCTACTCCCACTGCCTATCCCCGACTATAAAAGCCCGCCCAGAGCACAACTTCCTCTCCACCACCCTACGACGCACCTCCCCTAACCCCTCCCCTCCTCCCAACGCCGATGAATTTTCAAGAATCGCCATCGCCCCCCATTCTTCCTCTCCGACGAACTCAACGCCCAATCGCCGCCTCCGTCCGCCCCACCACCGATTTGAGCCCGCGGTAAGCACCGCCTGACCTCCCCGCTTCCTTTTCCCACCTTTCCCACACCCCAAACCCACCGGAGCTTGCCGGGCGACGCCTCCCTCCGCGCCGCACTCGCTTGCTAAGCCACCACAGCGCCCTAAGACCCACCAAAGCCACCCATGTGATCCCCATTACCCACTGGTGCTCACCGCACCACCCACTCCCTCACGGCCACCGAATGACCAGAAGCCAGCGGCCGCCACCTCCTTCTGCTTAGGAGAGCGGCAGATGGTTTTTGCATGTGGCTCAAGCCACCGAGGTTTGGTCTTTAAGGCCCAGCCATTTGGGCCATGGGTTAAACAGTAAAAGGGCCGGCCTATTTACTGTTTATTCAATTCATCCTTTCACTATTCATTGCACAGTAAAACGAATCACTATTCATAAACAGTAAACACGGTATTGTTCTTAACCTAAAACGCATAGTAAAATAGTATTATTGTTTAATAAACTAAAACAGTGAATTTTTACTGCTTACCACCCATTTTCGTTCATGAATAGTAAAAAAAATAGTACTATTCCTCTTGAGCAATTCTCACCTCCGAAACCCTAATTTGACATTATATGTCATTTTTTATTGTTTTGAGCCCGTGAATCCTTCTATCAACTCCGTTCAGCCAAATAAAGCTCCAAATAAATTCTTACCCTCCCACACCACCTTCCTTTATGTTTCTTTTCCGATTTTATTTACTTGCATGTTGTTCTCATTTCATTACTTGTCGATTTGGATTTTATTTGATTTATTTTATTTCTTTTCACGCTAGGTCACGACTTTATTGACCAGACTCCAGAAGACACCGGACAAGACCAGTATCTAGAAGAATTTGTGCAAGGAGGCAAGTTGCATTCCTTTGATCATTTTGAGCCCATTTTCGTATATTTATATTATTACTTTCGTTATTGTATTTGTGCCAATTACTTTAAATACTTAAATAATACCTTTGAATGCCATGATAAAAGATAAATCCCTTTACCCCGCATACAAACCCACCTAGCACTTGTAGGCCATATTCACCTTGACAAGTTTAAAATCCTTTGTAAGACATATTCACCTTGACAAGTTCACATAAAATATTAGCTATATAAGTAGCTTTGTCACACAAATGTGCCACTACTACAGAATCGACATCACAGAGCGGTTGGAACCGTCATCACGCAGCGGTTTCGAACCGTCTATGTTTGTTGGTCTGTGATAACGAGATATTATCACGAGCGGTACAAAACCGCTCGTGATACGAAATATCACGAGCGGTTTTATTAAAAAAGCGTGCGTGAAGTCAAGTATCACGAGCGGTTTGAACAGAAAACCGTCGTGATATGAGAATATCACGAGCGGTTCTAAATAAAACCGCTGCGTGATAGGAGAATATCACGACGGTTCTAAATAAAACCATTTGTGATTTACGAATATCACAGAGCGGCTTTTGTGTAGAACCGTCGTGATATTCTCCTATCACGACGGCTTTTTGTAGAACCGCTCGTGATATTCGCTATCACGACGGTTTGCGAGCCGAAACCGCTCAGTGATACTTGCCTTCACTGAGCGGTTACGTGATAGCTCGTACTTCGCCCACAATTTCTCGCTTTTCTGGCTAGCCTCGGGAATTGCTAGCCATGCCCTCTGAAAACAAGCTTTCACGTAAATGATTCAAGCATTCACGTAAAGCAGATTCAAGGAGCCATGACAACTCAAAGTGATCATTACTCAAAATAAATTACAAAAGATCCGCATTTGTTCAAGTATTGTCGCTATAGTTACAACTAGATTACAATTGTTTGCGTTGAGAGGTTTTAGTGGGGTGATGCTCGGGTTGGCGACGAGTGAAACTCTCCGTTGTCGTTAATGATTTCGTGTTGATAAAGGCGCAGAGCTTCCTCGAATGTCCTTGATCTCTTCGCAACGAGTGAATCACATTGTAAATTCAAGGCCCGCCGCTAGCAAGAGTAAAGTGGTAAGATATATATATTTAAATTTATAATTAGGAAATAATTATTTCGAGATTGACAAACCTCGGGATCCTTCTTCCTAGTCAGAAGGATTAGTCGCATATGATAGCAGACGAGATTGCACATAACTCATCATCTTTTTTCAAGCGGCCGCAAAAATAGAATTACATATATAGGTATAGTCAGTTCGAGACGCGTTATTATGAAGTATGATATAGGATTATAGTGTTGTAGCGCGTACCCGAAAATCCATCCTGTGTGTTAGTTGGGCGCTCTTTCCATTGTATATTCCTTTGTTGGCAACATAATTGATGAACGACCTACATGATTCGAAAAGGTTATCCTCGGCCATTTCAAGCGAATGAAGACTACAATAGAGTTATGTAAGGAGGAAATGAGCATACCTCTCGAGTATTCCTCTTAGAGTCTGTCAAATCGTGCTTGTTGCGGTTTAGGGAATCAAGGTATATCACATGGTTCCTCTTGGGTATAATAACTAAAAGGATCCAAATGGTACCTACTCATGTATGTCGCTATAGTCATTAAACCTAAGTTCGTCTTTGCGTATAAAGTACAAATGAAATTTGTATAGCAAGTAGTGACACTTACCCCGGTTGTAGGGCACCACTATGTACTTCATGTTCGTCCGACGAAGCAATGACCTCGTTATGTATTTCTCGACGAAGGATGAGTCTTGTTGGATGGTTTGCAACGATACCACATGTGGGTCGAGGAAACCCAGGTTCTTTCCATTCCGGACATTTTTCAAAGATGTATCTATACATAAGCAATGAGTTGTGATATTTATTGGTATTACATGAATGTAGAACTTGATTATACGCACTTACAAATGTCCAACATCGTAGAAGCGAGACGTCGAGGCCAACGAGGTTGAATAGTTGAAATAAATCATTGAAGCCACGACGAAGTACCTCGTCCGTTGAAGAAATGCTTATCCTCGTATCTGACGGTGATTCCATGATCGCACCCCTTCTTTTGGGTCTTCGCCAAGTACCAGGCATGCAAAGCCTAACAAGCATATCCAGCGTGCATTAATTCTGCATCGGAGCACAATGGTTTTCCGATGATGTAGTTCCCGGGTATCGCGGACTTCCCGGACTTGGGAGGCGCCTTAACGTTTGTGGATTTCGATTTGGCCTTAGCGATTGGCAGCGTCTTCTTGTGAGACGACTTCGGGAACGGATCTGACGGCACGCTTTTTGTTCTTCCGGCGTCTTCTCCACGGGAATCGAAGAGGTGGCCTTATGAGGCGAAACATGAGGTGGAGTCATCGAGGGTCCCGTTGGAGAGGAATGGTCGTGTCCAGATCGCGGCACTGCTGGGTCCAGGGCGATGTCCTTCTTGGGCCCTTTGGATAAAAGAGAGGACGGCATCCCTAGTGTTGTGATCTCTTCGTTCGGCAAATCTTGGCGGACGGCTCGAAATTGACATGTACCATATCCACTGACCTGGCGTAACTGCGGCGCCACGGTGGCTGCCGGTCAGACCGCCCTTCCTCGTATGGATACACCATCCTCGCGTGACCTCAATACAAAGGACCCATCCATCCTCACTTGGAGCTTCTGAGCGTCGGCTCCTACAAAACGACACGCAATTAGCTAAGGCGTCCTATAGGTCTATCTTTGGTGCGATCCATAGATGTACGTTACCTTGATGTCGTCTATCGGTAATCGGACGTCGTCATGTTCACAATTATCGCGAACGCGACGCCATCTCCGACATCGAGGAGGACCGCCTCCCGAATTAGCGGGGCGGCTTGCATCACCGCTCATGAGTATATCCATTTGACTCGCAATCTCGCCATCTCTACTTGAAATTGGTTAGTAATCATCTGCACCAACCGGTTGTCGTGTTTCGCCTTGGATCTCTTCCTAGTCCTATACGCGATGAGTCGTCCGCGAATCCATGACTCCAAGGCACGTTAACCCCAAAGCCTCGCGTGCGACCCGGTGCTCCTTGTTTCCCAAGGCCGTAGATAGTATATCATTCTCCTCGCTCGCATGGAAGGAGCCTTGGGAAGCTTGGGCGATCAAGTCACGCCGCAAGAGGTCATCATGTTATTATAGGCACTATGAAGTGATGGACTTATTAACAACTTAGTAGTTCGACATATTTACCACACGTTGGGACACTTCGGTCTGCGGGTTTGTGAAGGAGATCTGCCCAAGACGAGACTTGTGCCCTCGCTTTTAACCGGCTTAGGGAACGCTGGTCTCATGCCCTCAGAAACGGGTTCTCCTTCTCCGCCGCCCATTCCTCAGATTTACCGCGTACCCAGTGGTGCGAAGTCTGTCTTGGGTGAGTGTTTCGTGTCTGGAGAGCTTTGTGCGCCGCACTTTGCTCCTTAAATTCGCCGTCGTTTTATAGCCACAAAGGTGTCCCATGCTTCGCGTCAAGAATTTGTCTTCTTGAAAGGCGTTTGACCGTGTTCACGTGCCGTGACAAGAATGCTCTTGAAGGTCCTCCACGATTTACCCATCGTGAGCATCGCCGTCCGTCGCACGCGTGCCACATGTGCTTCGGAATAGTGAACTTCTCGAAAGTTCTCCCCACACGCCTTCGCTTCTTTCGTCAGTCCTTCCACGTTGGTGTGGTGATGAGGACCCGTTCCTTGCAAGTATCCCGCAGATGGTCGGAATCTCGCCACGATCTCTTGGGACTCGGAGGGACCCCAAAGTCACTAACCTCCGTGATGACCCGATCGGCCGTGAGGCATTTTCGATTGTCCTCGCCATCTCGCCGTGTCATTATCGCCGACGGTGACGGCTGACCTCGTCGCCGCCTCTTCCATCTCGGCGCGGTGTCGGCGGCCTTGTCGGCGCCTCTTCCATCTCATGCATCGGTGGTGGCGGCGAAGACGATGTCTCTCGCCATCTCGCTTACTTGCTATCTATATAAGTTACATATGCAATAAAATGGATTGCAAGTGTCCCAAATTAACATATACATTTAAACTTAATAATATGCTCAACATGTGCAATATTAAATAATCATAAATAATTCCAAAGCATAAATATGAAACAATTAATCTCGGGAAGAAGTACAGAGGTTGACTATAGAGATCAAGATAGCAAATGAAAAGTTGAATGAGCTCATCACAGTACTAACATTCCTTAATCCACTAGCTTCTCTAAGGAAGCCTACTTCATCGAGGTCGACACCTTTGGAGTGTGCCATTTGTTTCATGCCGTGGAGGACTGGCATGAAACAAAGGCACACTCAAGTGTGTCAGATCGACGAAGAAATGCTAAGCAAAGGTTTAATCTGTAGGGCTCGCCGCCTCCCCTGCTCCTATTATGTGCTCTCGGAAGGAGAGTAGCTAAAGAACAAGTCTTTGCCATCTCAATCCTATTGTCTATACTCTTCATCGACCACGACACCTTTGGAGTGTACCATATGCTTCTTGCCTTGGAGGATTGGCAAGAAGTAAAGGTACACTCAAGTGTGTCAGATCGACGAAGGAAATGCTAAGCAAAGGTTTAATCTCAGAGGGCTCGCCGCCTCCCGCTCCTATTCTAACACTCCTAACACTCCTTAATCAACGAAGCAAAGGTTTAATGCTTCATGTACGTAAGACTAGCCTTTAATGAAGACATAGAAACAAAATACAATCAAGTAAAATAGACATAGCAAATAATCATAAATAATTCCAGCATAAATATGAAACAATTAATCTCAAGAAGAAGTACAGAGGTTGACTATAGAGATCAAGATGGCAAATGAAAAGTTGAATGAGCTCATACTGGACTACTAACATTCCTAACACTCCTTAATCCACCGACTTCTATTCTAACACTCCTAACACTCCTTAATCCACCACTTCTCTTGTGATCTTTGTATAGATAGAAACTAGTGATACAAATCTTTGCTCGAGCCTACTTCATCGAAGCTCGACACCTTTCGAGTACCATTTGCTTCGTGCCATGGAGGATTGGCACGAAGCAAAGGTACACTCAAGTGTGTCAGATCGACGAAAGAAAATGCTAAACAAAGGTTTAATGCTTCATGTACAGAAGACTAGCCTTTAATGAAGACATAGAACTAGAATCAAGTAAAATGATCGACGAAGGAAATGCTAAGCAAAGGTTTAATCCCAACATAGAAACAAAATAGAATCAAGTAAAACTTTCTTTTTGGATTGTTGTAAAAATGCGATTTTAGCAAAATTTCAGAATTAATCCCAACAAAATTAATTAGCATTAAAGCATAATTTCTAAAGAATTTAACACTCCTTAATCCACCAGCTTCTCTAAGGAAATACAAAGGAATCACAGACGGTTCTTAATAAAAACCGCTCGATTAAATTCTCGACCAATAAAAGGTCTAGAGATTAACGATTACGCAGACACTATTCCAACATATTGATTGATGATATTATGTGCTCTCGAAGGAGAGTAGCTAAAGAACAAGTCTTTGCCATCTCAATCCTATTGTCTATACTCTTCATTAAATGAATATGATAATATAAGTTCAAACTATGAGCTCTAAACAATCCTTTGCTTAACTGTCAAGCGATCTCAAGCTAATTAAAAACAGATTAAACTTCCAATCAAGCAGAGGTTGACTACGAGAGATCAAGATGGCAAATGAAAAGTTGAATGAGCTCATCTGAGACTACTAGAAGAATCACAAACTAGTCATTAGATTACCAACGAAAACCGAATACTCTCAACAGAATCGAACATGAAGAATCGAATAACTAGCTTTCAACGAAAGTAACCAATTAACAATACATCATATTGATAGTAGCAAGTAATACAATAGAGCTCAAGTATGAACTAACTATCACATTCAATCTCAATATAAGGCGAGTTCATCACGAGCATGTCAACAAAGCCCACCGATCAATTTGCAATGTAGCGATGAGCTCAACCGAAAGTAACCAATTAACAAAGAGATCATATTGACAAGAGTAAGTAATACAATAGAGCTCAAGTATGAACTAACTATCACATTCAATCTCAGTATAAGACATAGTTCATCACAGAGCATGTCAACAAAGCCCTCGATCAACAAAGCGAAGCGCCACAGAGGAGCAATACTCACAGAGAGGATGCCGCACAAGAACTCACGGTGCAAGGAGGAGGCCGACACGGGAGGAGGACGGGCTGGGAGAAGGCCGGTCTGAGAGAGGAGGAGGCCCACACGGGAGGAGGACGGCGCCGAGGTCGGGAGGCGGCGACGCCGGGGCTGACTGAGGTGGGGAGGTGAACGGGGCGCCGTGGTCGGGGCGGCGACACCGAGGTCGGCGCCGAGGTCGGCGGCGGCACCGAGGTTGAAGGCGCCGAGGTCTGGGCGCCGAGGTTGGGGCGGCGGACCGAGGTCGGGCGGCGCGCCGAGGTCGTAGTCGGCCGGTGAACTACTGGGCGAGCCCTAAACCCTAGAGGAGGCGAACGAGCGCGAGAGCCTAAGGGCGCGGAGAGGAAGTGACAAGTGAGAGCAAAACCCTAGCGTTTCCGCCTTATAAAAGTATATCACAAACGGTTTATAACGAAACTGCAGTGATAATCCTGACGGTTTTAACTACAACCGCTCGTGATATGAACGTATCACTGAGCGGTTTTTAACTAGAACCATCTGTGATTCCTTTTCCTGAGCGGTTATACAGCGGGCAAATGCGTGATAACTCTCTTCATTTTCCGCATGTCTCTTCGTCTTCATTTTCCTGCGTGTGTCTCTTCGTCTCATGATCACACAGGCGCGGCTTCATCTCTTCATTTTCCAACATCGCTTCTGACTCCCCAAATATCTCTTCGTCTCCGTTCCGGCTTTAGAAATTGTTCTATATATAGATGTGTCCCTTCTACAATGTATTTCACACAACCTCCTTGATCCCCTTTCTCCACAAAAAGTAAATGGTTGCCTCCTCTTTTGTACACGCCTTCACGCGCGCACCTCTCTCACAGACGTTGAGTCGTCTTCTTGGAAGAACACTATTTCAACAATGTCTTCACTCCTCTGTCGAGAATTTGCGGAGCGGGTGACGGCCACCTTCCGCCGTCTTGACATTCTCCTCCGCCGTGTCTTCGGGTGATCTCCACTTCGGCGAGTTTACCGTGTCGTCGACGTGGTCCTCCAAAACGAAGTTGCACGTCTCCAGGAGGCTTGTCGTCACTTGGACTGCTTAATCAAGGCAGCAGGCGATCGATTCGACCAGGCCGAGACCCCTCAAGCAAGAGAAGAGAGCCTATGGGCTCTCTTCGACTTGATTCAACAGTCCGAGGGTCTTCGGGACACACTCGAACGAGCGCGTCAGCGGGTGGACGTATTTCAGGATTCGTTCGATCTTAAACCGTCCGCCCCCGACGCCGCCGCCTCTGAGTATTGAAGACGGAGATAGCGACCTACCTCCACCACTAGATAGGTTTCTAGTTTTTTAATCTTTTTGTAAGCTACTGGCCACGTTGTTTGGCTATATATATGAAAATTCCAAAATTAAAAAAAAAGTTTGGAGGAGAAGTTACTATATCTATTTGCCCATAGTAAGAGCTAGATCCTCATCCCATCTGCTTGAAGTGTGGAGGTATGTTGATCTGGAGCAGTGGCGGGGGCGCCGGGTTGCTCCATCGCGGCGATGGCAGAGAGGCGGCGTCATCGCTGCAAAGGCGGCGATGGACACAGAGCCTTGATGCGGCGAGGATATCATAGACGGTTCTTAATAAGAACCGCTCAGGATAACAAAGTATCCTGAGCGGTTCTAAATAAGAACCGCTGCGATATACACGCACGGTTGTAACGTAAAACCGCTCGTGATTGAGAGATTATCACGACGGTTTGTGAATAGAACCGTCAGTGATACTTCCTGACGGTTCTATTTCTCAACCGTCAGTGATAGGCGACTATCACGCACGGTTCTAAAAAATACCGTGCGTGATAGTTGTTCCGCCCGACCGGGTTGGATCGACCCAACACGAGGCGGTTCCAAAGGAACCGTCTGTGATGGGGCGTCTACTATAGCCTGTTTTGTAGTAGTGTGCTTAAATCCTGAAAAGAGTATTGGTTGTTCGCCAATGGTTTTTTAGGAGAGTTAAGGGTTGTGTCTAGGATGTTGGAAAACCCAATAGACTTATGGAAAAGTGAGTCGAAGGTGGGGCCTGGAGCGTGGACAGCCACGTGGTGGTGTTGGTCCATTGCCTCACTGTGAGACAAGTAAGGAAAGGAACCTTGTACCACAGTAACAGACACAGAAAACCGCTCAACCACAGGTGTGGTCATTACTCCCTGGCTTAGTACACTGCTCTTCCATTTGAATATCTATAGTATCAAGAATGGGACAGGAGTGGGCCGATAAGGGACACTCGCTGGTCTACACGACGATAGGTGTCGTCAGCATCGGGTTGCAAGATCCACTGTGGCCGGTGGAGTCTCCCGAGGGCTATATGGTCTATAGACCTACTGGGTAGAGGCTAGAAAGGTTGAGTAGTAAAAAGTCTTTGTTATCTCAGCTCAGTCGCACGCTAACGTGTTGTGTGTATATTGCATGACGGTACGAGCTTAAGATATCTTGTGGGTAAAGTTGGGCAGCTCTGCAGAGTGTATAGCTAAAAGGTATTCGAATACGTTGTGCTTCTGGTTAATAAAGCTGTGTTCATGGATGATTCCAATACAAAGGCATAAGTAGAGTTTTTGAGATGTTAAGTTGGTAATTGAGTTTGTTGAGAAAACTCTGATGTTATTATTATTGTTTTACTGTTTTAAAGAATGAATTGCTTTAAACTCAAATGCATCTGCATATACATGATATGGTAAAACTGAACCATTCCTTTGATAATCCTAGCATGTAATTAATTAGGATTTCCATATGGCTTGTTAAGTACGGTAGTAGTACTCATTCTTACAATATCTATAAAACATCTACAGAGAAAACCTGAGAAAATGCAGAGGTTCATGATGAACAGGATTTTGGTGGACCCATGGATGGCAGCGACTACTGTTATTAGGTCTCGACCGCGCTCAAGCGTACATATGGTTTGAAGTTCTTTTGTCTTATATTATATTAAATTTGGGCTTAGATGCCCGTGTCAGTGTTAAAACTAGCTGTTAAGTCTTATCCTTATATAATAAAATGTTAGCTTTTGTTACAATCAAAAGTTTGCTTAAGACACTGCTTACTTCGCAACTACCGTCCTAGACGGTTGTGAAGAGTTTAAATGTCCTAGATTTTGGGACCGTTACACTCTCTTCACTTGACCTAGTACGTACGTAGCGTCTCCCTCTCTATATATTGAAAACATCCTAAAACACTAAAATTCAAAAGCAAACAACGAAAAAGATTTCACCAATTTCAGTTTTCTTTGACATAGCTTATAGGTTGAGCATGAACATGATACTTATCCTGAACTATATATGATTCACTTTATTGGAACAAACATATATGTACATATGACCGATGGCATGCAAAAGAAGAAAAAAAAGTGAACCACCATGCATGCCTGGCAAATTAATGTCTAAGTGACTAAGACTACTCATTGATGTGCAAGAACTACGTACCAAGTTCAATTATCCAAAGAGGGATTGGGTTAAAATGAGGAACAGTTTAGAAAACTTGCGACTGTTTTTTTTAGTTCAAAACAGTCACATTATAAACCGTAGGATGAGATCAGATATCATTTATCTTAAAAACATGCCTAAAAAAGAAACTCAGCACACATCTCAACGCATATCAAACGGCTCATAATGTTATTGTTTTGAAGTCAAGAAAACAGTCGCAAGTTTTCTAGCAAAAGCCTTAAAATGAAGGAGAGTTCGCTCATGCATGCAAGTTTTCGGGTACTATGGGCTTGTTTGGTTGGTGACCGGATTCCATGCTTGGGGAAAAAGTGGTGCTGGAGGTAGCCTGAAAAGTAGATGATTTTTGCCTAGCTGTGCAAACTCAAGATAAGTTGTTTGGTTGGAAGGTTGTGTCGGAATTGGCGAGGACGGAGCTTCTTTCGCTGAACGTGGGCGTGGCCCCCCAAAGCGTTTTGGGAAAAAATTTCAACAAAGCAGACATGTAATACACTATGCAAGATGAGGGAGGGCGCTGAACTCTTGGGCCCTTCCGCCTTGCCCCTTGGCCCACATGGCCTCATCATCTTCATCTCATGGAAAGCATCAAAGCAGGAGGCATGTTATATTGTTATTCTTCAAGATACATGTAGCGCGATCTGCAGACGCTAGTTGTTGATGCCTTTGGCCTTCGACCTTGAAACCAAGCTTGACCCCTTGGCCTTATGAGTTGCGAGGAGGCCGGAGGCGCTAAGCGGCGGCATCGCATGACGCCGTGATTTAGTCGACGAGCTTGATCGCTTGAGGGCAATGAGCACCATCTGCGCCCACCGCCAGAACAGAAGGCGTTCATGTTGGCGGCATAGCAAGGCAGGCGTGGTCGTCGCCACAGCCACGGGAGCAACCAAGCACAAGGAGAGCCGTGAGTCTGGACCGGGGCAATTGATAATTTGGTATTTTCTTTGATTTTTAGTATCTTTACTCTTGAGTCTTGATTCTTAAAGACTTGAAATTGTACCATGTGGTAGTATTATGAGTTATGATTTGGCACTTGAATATTTTTGAATTTGCTTTGCCTTTGATCTTTGGCCCCCCTACAATTGTGCTCAAGCTCCGTCACTGGGAATTGGTGAATGAAAAATAGACTGTTGGATTGAAGCAATGGACAGTAGATGAAGCTGCCTGGGAGACGCTCGTTTTCTGCACCTGAGCCAGGCGGCTTAGCTAGCAGCAATCAAACAGCGACGTGAGAGATTCTAGATGCTGTGCCGGCCAGGCAAATTTTCCCCGGGCCGGAAAGCAAACAGCCCCTATACCTACTATTGACCATTGTCAGAGAACAAACTGTAAATACATGGCATGCATAGACACCCGATCTACTGACGACAATAAGCATTACTGTACTTAGTTAGGAACTCATCGTTCATCAATAAGCACGCACCCATGCATGTAATGGACAATAATATAGTACTAGTGCAAGCATATGTTTTGATTATAGTTAAGCGAGAGGTAGTCATTGGGATTGGAGATAGGATCACTAGCCGGCTGTAGTTGGAAAGAGCTGAAATGTGCTAGTAAATTAAATTAACCGTGCGCAGGCTGTTCTTCGTGTTAGTATTATCTGAAGAACATGCTCGCTGCATGGCTCCAAGTGGCCTACCTGCAGCATGCAGTGTACTTTCAGACGGAGGCTTTCCTTGTTCAGCGAAGGGTGCTGCTGCAGCAGCATGCTAGTCCCAAGGCAGGGCAGTGTACTCCTCTTCTTGTGCAGCAGAAGCTGAGCCTGCTTCTTGTGCAGCAGAAGCAGAAGGCTCAGCATGAGAGAATTAATTAAAGCAGGCACTGATCGAATGCATGGGAGGAGAGAGATTAAAGATAGTGTAGTACCTGTAGTTGCGAAAGGCTGTGGCGTTTTCAAGTGTGATAGCGATGTATGGGGATTGCATCTGCAGGCAAGCTGAGGAAGCACTGAATCGGATGCCTGACCGGCCTAGCTTCTGCATATATGCATATGTGCATGAGAGTGCGCGCGCTCCAAAGGAAAAGAAAGGGCGCGCTTTCTTTGCCTCTGCGTGCATGCATATGCATGCATTGCTTGCTTTCCGGCACACAAAAACACAAGGGCAGTGGTCAATGATCACCAAAGGATCTGCGACGTAACTCCCTGACATGCCATTTTCTCAATCAAACTAGAGTATCAGCAATGAAAGACCAAAGAAACCTGGTGATGCTCATATAGTACTTCAGTGCACAGCAGCATACATTGGCATGATGTCAGTAGGGCATCATGATGTGCATCGTGCAGTGAAGCTGAAATGCAACCAGCAATAGCATCAGATAAACCAAATATCCCATATTTAGTTTTCCAAGGCTCACAGTGAGAGGTGGTGATCGATGTGATGGGGGCCCTGAATCTGATCAAACTCAAGTGGAGAGGTTGGTTGGCTCAGCCTTGGCTCTCCTGCTTCATTCAGAGCCTGGCTGGCCCTAGCCCTCTGCGTCTGCCTAACAACTAACTGCTTTTGGACCCAAGAATCCAGACTCGGAAACTGCAGGACTAGGCACCTACATAGGCTTACCTATCTATGCACATAGCCACCTTACCTAGCCCCTATGTGCATGGCTACTAGCTAGGGCATATCATATCATTATGGCTTCTTTCTGCAGGGCAATGGGCATGGCCGTGCCTGTGGGGGCAGGCTGTGGGTTGTGATGACTACTGAGGCAAACCAATCAGAATTCGCAGTGTCCACAGTGTATAAGCACAACAACAGAAACATGGCAATTATATGTGGACTGGACACTGCACAAGAAGACTCAAGTAGCTAGGTGCATCTTCAATTCTTCATAGAATTACTCTGTCTCCAAAAAAAAAATCTTCTTCATGGTACTCCAAGCTCTCATGTGTAGGCCTGATAATGGTTCGGATTTAAATGAGTTAAGTGGGTTGGGTTTAAGGAATAGATACAATTGGATGAATTTAAATAGGTTGAAGAGCAAATTTAGACTTCGGGTTGTCTCCTCCACCCTGGATATCCCCTCCACGGCTCCACCCCTGATGCGCTGAGAGGCCGAGACCTCTGCCACCACGTTCCCCTCCTGACCTCCTACCCCGATCTTCGTCACCGCTGGCCGCCGCTCTCCACCGTCATCTGCGACCTCTTCGCCATCCCCTCCGATCTGCCACCCCCCTTGCCACTCAAGGCCTTCATAGCAGATCCCGACCGCCTCGCCCCAACAACTCCCCTTCTCCCCACAAGGACAAGGCCAAGAATGATAAGAAGGCTAAGGCCAAGGCCAGAAGCCACTGGCCGAAGCGGGCAGCCGACGCCGACGGCGAGAGGTCCGCCAAGACCGAGGTCACCGTCATTGACACCAGTATCGATGGATGGAAGGCCGCTAAGCTGCTCATTCACAAGGGCGCTGCCATCTAGAAGGTCCGAAACAAGAAGGCCTCGTGGGTCTCTGAGCATGCATCCCCCTCCTCCGAATCTACAGCCGCCGCTCTCCACTGTCATCTACGACCTCTTCGCCATCCCTCCGATCTGCCACCCCTTGCCACTCAAGGCCTTCCGCAGAAGATCCCGACCCCACCTCGCCCTAACAACTCCCTTCTCCCCATAAGGACAAGGCCAAGAAAGATAAGAAGGCTAAGGCCAAGGCCAGAAGCGCCCGGGGTCTCGAACTCGAGGATCTCAACAAGGGCAAGAGGAGGGATGGCCTTGTCTCTAAGATGCAGAGGCGAGGAGAAGGAAAAAAAGAGGCCACCTTGCAGGTCACTACTCTTACTTTCTACATGTGTTTGTGATACTGTCTTCATAAGTTATACTACTTAATTAATCTGCTTGTCCGTGGACTGTGAAGGCTCAGATTTATCTATTTATTGGTTCATCTGAATAATGCTGGCATTTGTTAGTTGTTGATGGTGTCCCAAAAGCTGTGTGCAAATACTGCCAATTGAGATTGACATGTAACCCTAAATCTGGAACAAGTAGTCTTAGAAATCATATTGCTGAATCGTGTCCAACAATTGAGAATTCTGATAGAAAGATGTTTCTAGCAACTATCAAGAAACAACCACCACATGGTTCATTTGTCTTTGATGCCTAAAAACCCGTGAGCTAATTACTAGGTTTTGTATCCATACGGAGGTTCCGTTTTAGAAATTTGAGAATCCATACTTTAAGGACTGGATGGCATCTGTGCAACCAACCTTTAAAGTCCTTAAGGCCAAAGGTTCAGAGTGATTGCTTTAGTTTGTATGAGTGAATGAAGCAAGAGTTACGCGTTGTGCTTCAAAGCCTTGATTCTCGGATCTACCTCACCTCTGACTTGTGGACCTCAGTCCAAAACTTAGGCTACATGTGCGTCAATGCTCATTTTATTGATGCCAACTTCAACCTCAAGAAGAAAATAATAGCATTCAAGAATGCCAAGTATCCACATACAGGTTTAGCTATTGAGGAGGCTATTACCAAGTGCCTCACTGATTGGGTATAAAGGGTAAACTCATTTACTCTAACCCTAGACAATGCAAGCAACAACAATGCAAAGATGTAGATTATTAGAAGAGAACCAAGAACATGACTTGTTTGATGGTCAGCATTTTCATATCAAAATGTTGTGCACACATACTAAATATCTTGGTTCAGGATGGAATGAAACCAATACATGTGGCAATTGGAAAGATACGCCACTTGCTTAGGCATATTGAGTCTTCACCCTCACGACTTCAAGCATTTAATGGGATTGCTGCTAGGATGGGTCTTCCCGCAATATCTGGACTAATTCTTGATGTCCCAAATCGTTGGAATTCCACATTCCATATGATTGGAGAAGCTTTAGAGTATAAAGTTGTATTGAATAGATATGCCATCGAGAAATCTGAACCTTCACCAGATGATCAAGAGTGGACAAACGCTGCAGCAATATGGGACTTCCTCAAAGCTTTTCAAGAGGCTACAAAAGTAGTATCAGCTGATGGGACACCAACTTCACATCTCTTCTTACACATTGTCTTATGTATTAGTCATGCTTTAGAAGACAGGGAGTGGCAGATCAATGATGCATTAAAGGCATTGGTTGGTGCTATGCATACAAAGCTTGTCAAGTATTAGGACAACAACTTCAACATTGCCCTTGTTATTGCCACCGTATTAGACCCATCAAAAAAAACTGGACTACTTGGATTTCTTTTATGAGAAGGTGTGTGAAAACTTGGATGATATTGATAGAAATGTGGAATCAGCTAAGAATTGGACGAACAAATACTTCCAAAAATATGAACAACTTGTCACACGGAACAGTGAACACGTAGTGTCTTATGCCAGCGATACTGGTCGTAGTTTTGGTTCACCGGTTCTTGGGAAAAGAAAAATTGAAGAAGAGTTTGCTCAGTATAGGTCACAGAGGAGAAGATGGCGTGAGCTAAGGTTAGAGCTTGACATGTACTTGGAAGATGAGTTTGAGAAGAGCACCGATAAGTTTAATGTTTTGTCTTGGTGGAAGCAACATGCTGAAAAATACCCAGTGTTATCACTATGGCCGGGATTTTCTTGCAACCACTTGCCCACCGTGTCTTCCGAGTCCGCCTTTAGCTGTAGTGGTAGGATTCTCGGGACACTCGAAGCTCATTAACGCTGAAATGCTTGAAGCTTTAGTTTGCGGAAAAGATTGGGTAACCAAAGTTCCAATTAGCGAAGGTATAATTGTTATTTTTCTATAGATGTTCTATATATCACAAATTTCTATGAACTAACTTGTATTTTCTTATGCAGGTGAGAATGGAGCGCGATCACAAGGTGCAGAGATCGTACAAGGAACCCTTTGACACCATTGATACGCTACAGGCGGCACTGTCTTTAGGTGAGCTGTAACTCATTGAGCTCTTTGAATGATTCTTGCAGCGAGGCACTCAGCTCAGTTTTTTTTATGTTTTGTTCTTGTTTTATGTTTAATCTCAGCTGAATCTGCACTGAGTAGTGTAGTTATAGTTAGTGGTTGCATATAAGTGCGAACCATCATTTTGCTGTGAACTTGCGTGCACTTTGCATATAAGATCTCTGGGATGCGGCCATGACTCATGCGCACAAAGCTTACCAGAGTTGTTATTTTTCTGGCGTTACTTCAAACCAAACCTACTGCCGGCCTGCAGCTTGCTAACAGAGGAGTACATTGACGGGCAGTTCTCTGGAAATCTTGGAGAGATACTGATAAGGTAGCAATTTATGACCCTGTTCTCCTAGCAAGTCTGAAGTAGTCCTACATACTTTCGTACTTGAAAAGCTAACCCTGCAAAAGCATGCATGCTGTGACTGCATTCCAAGTCATACGGTCGAATAGAATGAATGTGGATCTGCAGTAGTTACATGTCAACAAAAGCTGAGTCCATAATAGGTATCTGCAGTTTATAGTTCTTCAAAACACATTCCTTGAACAAACTGTTACGCATACCATATCCAGTTGTCCCTAACGACACGTTTCTTGTTTGCTCAATCAACAGGTGCAACGTTTTGTATCTCCGTGGCGTTCCAGAGGATATGGAGATCGAGGATGCAGAGTGAGGAAGACATGGCCGCATGGGCCACCATTCCTAGATTGATGGATGTAATTCGCTGCTGACATTAACGTCCCAATTTAGCCTGTTTCAGATGTACTCTATTGATACAGGATGTTGAACCTGCCTCAACTCCTATATGCTTGGTGATCCTGTATTTAATCTGATGAAACATGACGGTATTAGGGATACTGTTTAAACTCTTTCATCTGGATTGTACTTTCATTGTGCTAAATGTGAGAAGGATCAGATTTCTTCAGCAATCCCTTTTGCCTGTTGGCATAGTGAACATGCATGATGTGCTGAACATAATCCCTAGCCAAATTAGATGAAGCTATCTGTTCTTGTTCGATACTTCGATCAGATCTAAGGCAATTTGCATGTTGCAGCCCATAATTCCATATCAAAACTACTCATGTGCAATCTACCGTTACCATGCCTACTCATGTGCAATCTACCGTTAGTAGGTTATAGTAGATATTAACATATGATTCAGCTAGCCCATGCCATTTGCTAATTACTTTGCTAAATGTAGTACTCATAGATTCATTCTTTTCAGCTGTGTATTTTACTGTTTTTGTCAACCTCTCAAGTCTGAAATATAACAAGGTCTACGATGGGAAGTATCCGGGTATTGTGACTTGTGATTCGATCTCTAGGAAGGTTAAGGTACTAGTAGCAACAAGAGCATCGAAGATACTTACAGATATAACATTGCAATAGGAAAGAGGGTTAAAAATTAGAAAATATAAGCTCTAAGTGGTTGTTTGGATCTCAAAAATAAGAAATGGGTTTTAAGAAAACTAGTTTTAGGAGAATTTTTAGCAAAATTGGTTTTAAGTTGTCATTCTGTTAGGATGAATTTATGGATTACTTTGTTTGGATCAGAAAAATTAAAACAAGCTTTTATCAATTTAGTGTTTGGCTAAACATATACTTCAAAATAAATTTATTGTAGATTACCCCTCCGGACGGGCCTCCAGCACCCTGCCGGCTGCCGCCGCCCATCTACTCTGGATGGCAATGCAGCCCTTCAAGAGTCCCATTACCATGGCCTCCCTCACCGACGACCTCCTCGCGTTGGTGCGGAGTAATGATAGTGCCATAAATGGGTTCTTTAAGGTCAGGAGGACTGAGGATGGCATGTCATGGTTAGCGGACATGTTGAAGAACAATCTGAAACCTCGGGAACAGACATTCAATTCTTTGGTGGAGTCGCTGACCACCTCTGGGCGAGTGGATGATGCACTGCTGGTCCTAAATACAATGTTCAAAATTGGATTTGACTTAAGCAGTTTGGCTTGTACTATACTTGTTGATAAACTATGCACAGACAATGTATCTTACTCTCATGGGTTGGAGGATATTTTGGTGAGCAATTAGTAGCATTCAGCTGTTTTGCAAATCATAGAAATGTTCCTTGATGCCTCCACCACGACAATATTTTGTTGGTGCTGTCCGAGAGAGTACTCGAATGCCTTCCATAGAAGATTTTGACGATCAAGATCTCGAGGTTGCTGCAAACCTTTGATTCATATTTAATTTGTGACTCTGCCTTCTGCTGTTCCAGTGAATCCTTGGAGGAGATTGTGTTCATTCTTGTAATTGTTTTGGAGCTTGTCAAGTGTTGTAGCTCCAGGATTTTACTCTCCAGAAATTTCATGAGGACACAGGAAATATTCGGCCATCATTCAGAAATCAGAATCGTGCTCAAGGCTCAGAGTTTCTGGCAGTGCAAGTGCGCAGCATATGTAGCATGTTATGCGAGTTGCAACCTGTAGGCCTCGATAGCTATCATGCTCCTGCCCTCCTTTACTCTCAAGGCAAGTTTAGTAGAGAATTTTGAGTGTCCACAAATGAAAAGCCAATTAGAGTTCTTCGCTGTCAAAGGTTATGGGGACTCTATTCTTGAGTGAGTTATCATGGGTTGCTGTTTAGAACTGTTTATCTAATAACAAGTAATTGACAGACACTATCACTATTGAAGTTGGGTTTGTTAACCAGTTTTCTGCATGATCTCTGGAGCAGATCACGCTCATGTTCAAGGATTTCATACCAAAAGCAAACTCATTTCATGTGCTGTCGATGATTTCGGTCGAATGACTGTAGACAAATGTGTGAAGGCAGATAAGACTTGTGCAGAGCAGTTATAAATTTATGATGTTTTCAGGGACAATCTGCTTCTAATTACACCTGGCCGTTGAATGTTCTTCCAAAGAAAAAACATATGAGAAATGTTCTATTACAAAATCATTGTTTTGGAAAGCAGAAATTTGTATTCCTGCACCTTCTAGGTTGCCAGTGTAGTCGCAGTGTAAGCATTGCATTAAAACTGCAATACATGTTTCTAATTAAATTGAATTGAATAGTCATCAATCTCTTATGTGTTCCATAAACTCATATTTCCCTTACCCCATAAACTTATCTTTCGTTGAACTGTGTCTTGCAAGAAGATAGATGCATACAGTTGATAAGCAGTTATTAATCCTTTGTTCTTCACAGCAGCTTTAAAGTGATTGGTTTTTCAGGCTAATGATGGCAACGTAGAACTGTGAACAAGCGAAGCGGAAATGGGGGTGCTCCGCCTCCCCCTACTCCTCCTCGTGGTACTCCTCTCGCCGACGATGTGGTCGGGTGCCTCGGCAAGGGTGGCGCTGCTCCCGCTGCCGCCCTCTGCCGCCTCTCGACACCTCCAACTACAGCAAGCTGCAGCTCAACAACGGCCTCGCCTCACGCCCAGATGGGGTAATTTCCTCACCTGCTCCGGCTTCCGCTGCTCCCCGACTGCTGCTGCTGCTGCTTTGGCCAGCACTTGCAGTCCTGCAGTATGTTTGATTCGTTCCACGGAGGGTGTTACGATCAAATTTTGAGTGATTAATCGGTGTATGGGCTCTGCGCGCTGAGAACAGGTTTACGTCAAATTGGTTTTCTACAAAACGGTGTGGGGCAGTTTTTGGAAAAACGGAAAATATGGGATTATGGAAAACTAGTTTTGCTTATCTAAAGAGTTAGTTACAAGATCCAAACATAGTTTTCCTAAAACAATGCTAAAAACGGTTTTAGAAAAACCAGTTTTTACAAAACACAAGATCCAAACAAGGCCTAAACACTTGAAGGTAAATTCAGCCCAGGTCTCAACTTCATCTCTACGCTATATAGCCCGCAAGGCCCACCATATTTGAGCCCAAAGGTGTAGTTATGATCTCAGCCCAAACGATTTCTTGGTCCTGGTCTTAATTTTTCTAATTATTCTGAAGTTTTCGGTCCAAATAATTTACTTAATTAGTAAGCTTTTTTTTAGAAAATAGGATTGCGCTACTGAAGTGTTAAAATACTTGATTAGTATGCGAGTTGTACGGTTCGTTTCCTTTTTCTTTCTTTCGATAGCAAACGGTCAAAAGCTACACAATGGATCAAGTAGGGATAAGTTAAGGAGCTTTTTAGTGCACTCTCAATTTAATAAGTGACGTCAGTTTTTTTTATCCAATTGTTCAAATTAGTTAGGATTTAATTATACTACACGCGATAGTATGAGTAGTAGAATCCCAAGAGGGTTAGAATTATAATTGCCTATATGGGAATCACATACTACAAGATTAATATTTTGAACCCGAGTTGGAAAATTCTATAATACCCTCACAAAAAAATTATAAATACTGACCTTAAGAAATCAATGGTCATATTTGATTCATACTACCACCATAAACTATTAGTAGAATATACCGTAAA
The DNA here is from genome assembly GCA_036346405.1 of Phyllostachys edulis. Classification (NCBI taxonomy): domain Eukaryota; kingdom Viridiplantae; phylum Streptophyta; class Magnoliopsida; order Poales; family Poaceae; genus Phyllostachys; species Phyllostachys edulis. Next base: position 57,359 of record JAYEVD010000595.1, read on the forward strand.
ATGCCTTAAATTAAGACGTGAAATACACACACACACAACGCCCGTTTCGTACTCCTGGAAGTATGTACTCCCACTTTCAATATACCACTTAAACGCACATATTATACTTCTTTATCACTTTCAGTATACTTAAATACAAATTATAAGATACTCCAATGCGACTTGACCGAAAATTTTTCATTGGAGTCCTTTGTTTTTTTTTTTCAGATACCCTTTTTCTTATATAAAAAAGTATATACATAAATTTTACTATAAAAGTGGACATTAATGAAAATTTTCACGGAACTCACTTTGGGGTATCTTATAATCATTATTGGAGTATGCTTAAATAGATAAAGAGGTATCATCGTTCAATTTAAGTGGTACATAAGAAATGGAAGTACGTACTCCTAGGAGTACCATACCATTTTCAATTTTTCATATATTGGTGATGATGAGAGACGAGACAATTAAAACAGCTATGAAACAAACCAAACCAAACCTCTTTCTATTGTTGTGAGACTGCAAGTGGATGAGATGATCGTCATCTAAAGGTAAGGTTAGGTGCAACTCATGCTTTCTTCAGTTTGTATCTTGCGGCCAAAGAGAGAAAAAGAACAAAAAGGTAAGAAGTATAAGACAGGAGAAGAAGATTCTTGGTGGTTGGTGTTGTCGAGCATGAATTGAATTGTCATACTTTAATATATAGTTTCAACTTTTCATGGTGGCTTCGTTACCAGAGATGAGAAAAGCAATGAGCATCTCGCCTTTTTTTAAGTCTTAGGCGGTCAGAACGGGAAGAAGTTATTCATATACCGAAAAGACAATGAATTTCGTAGGGTTGGCCTAAGTAAAGGAATTCAGTGTATAGATGTTGCATGATGTATGTTTTGGTTAACGTGGGTCAAGTTACGAAGAACTTGTACTCGGATTTGAATTCTTGGTCTATTGTTGTGCAAGTGGCTTGGAGTCAACGACAGTCAATGGCGAGGATGATCGAGACTAGGCTTGGTGAGCTGAGGCCTAGAATAATCCGTCTCTTCGCCAAAATAGCAGGTTGGTGACCTTTGGAAAAAAATATATGGTGCAAAACAATGCTAGGAGAGGCGGTTTAGGTCACAAGAAGATGAAAATCACGAAAAGATGGATTCGGAAGATCCGGTTTGTCATCTGCTTTTAGAAGCATGTGTGAGTGTAGGCCCGTTTGTATGTGGGCTTAATAAATGTGCGATAACTTTCTGTTTCTAGACCTAGCCTCCACTATAAAATGGAGAAGTGCAGGATTTGCACCCAAAAAAGCCTCGAGTCTAGAAAACCCTAATTTATGATTTAGGGCTAGGAGAAGAAAGTAGATGAGGCTAGGGTTTAAAAGAGATGGAATGATTGAGTGCTCAAATGTTGAGCTTTTGTCCTTTTATGGTGGAGTGATTGTAAGCCAACAATCTCTTGAATCAATCGAAGCAAGATTTGTCCCAAGATAAGTTTTCTCTTATTTTTGCTCTCTTTTTTAAGCTTTTGGGATTTTTGTGCTCCTTTTGTTTTGTTTTGGATTCTTGCTGTGATCTTGCTTGCTAGGACATGTGGGAGTTGATCTAGGGTCATCTTGACCATCATCCACCCATGAGCAAGTTTTTGGATCAAAGTTTCAATTTTATCGGTTATTTTGCCTTCTTGACCTCATCCAATAAATTCATGGAACTTTGGCTTTGATCGTCCAGATCGTCGATTGGAATATGTTTCTGATCTTCTTGATGAGCTATGGTTGAAATCTTGAGGGATTTGTAGCTAGGAATAAAAAGCTAGGACATTTCTTTGATCTCTTCGGGCTGCTGCTCTATAGCAGTCGGACAGACCGCTCATCCAAGCGGTCAAACCGGCCTCAGGGGGTCAGACTGGCCAACCAACGGCTATCAGACCGGCGTACCAATGGTGGTTAAACCGGCCATACCTTGGCGGCTTGACCGTCCAGAAGAACTCTACCTCGAAGATTTCCGGTTTCAACGCAACACTTCTGTTGTGCTTATGTTTCTGATCTTCATAACTTCCATAGCTACTAAAGTGAAGAAGAAGTTGAATACCGTTGGTGTCAAAAAAGAGTAGTGCTCCTATTCAACCCCTAGTCGTCCTTTTCAGTCCAACAATATCCTTCAGGTAAAAAAGGAAGAGAGAGAGAGAGTACATCCATCCACTGAAACTACAAGGACATGAACACACACCACTTTGTTTTACATTTGTCACCTGAAATCTATAAGCAACCACCAAAAGATAAGAACTTTTAATTTTACAAGGCAAGGTAGATTAGCTTATGTAGTAGTTATGTACAATCATCAGGTGATCGGCCATCCTTGTGTTTTAACTGGATTTCAACTTGTCCAACTGATGCTTAACCTGCAAATAATCATGGACGTTATGAGCAAATCCTGATCTTTCATGCATTGCAACGAAACTTACTAGCTAAGCAGATGTGTGGTTGGAAACTCTGACCAAAACGGCATTAATCTCCTCTAGCAGAGGCTGAACAATGGATACCAAGATCTTCACATCTCCTGCAAAATCCTCAAAATCCTGACAGTTTCCCATCAGCAACGCAATGAAGATGTCTCTTTCTGGAATGAGACTCTGTGATACCTGATAGTTTTTGCAATTATGCTCAACAGATTAGGTCAGTGGACAAATCAAACTAATTGCAGCTCTGTGGTCATGATGATAAATGTACACCTACAATGAACTAGATTTGTCGCATAAACAATTTTCAGAAAACTGCTAGCTTATTAATCCCTTATATATTCATGCAATTATGTAGAACTTATGCACAGTGTATATGTCAACTGATACCCTGTAAGCAGCTGATGAGATCCATCCATGCCATGGCTTCAGGGTACTCTTGTATGCGTCTTCCACGATCTCTTTGAGGTTTGAATCGGGGGCCTTCAGCAACCTCTCCAGTAAATGTCTTGAGAAATTTATTGACCTGATCGAACGTATTTCGCGACACTTCAGAACGAAGGTTTGCAACATGGTTTTTTTTAAGGAGATTTTGCAACATGATTGGCATGCTAGACATGGGCATATGTCGAATGAACAAATTAAGTTCATCATTCATATGTACCTAGCCAGCCAGATAATAGCTCTGGTGCAACTGTTGGTCTTCTTTGAGGTCCCTTCCTCCACTTCCTCAGTCACTATTGCCGTCAAGGTCGCGTATTTGGAAGGGTCTCTGGCATGCAGATCTTGTAATCTCTGCAAAAACACACAGATTCGGCATTCTTGATTATAGGGATATGTGAACAACAGAAATGACATCTTGCATAGAACGGGCAATTACCTGAACATTTTGCTGAATGTCTTGCCTCAGGACTAGTAACGTTGGCCCAATCTCATCTTCATCAACAGATCAAGGTAGCATGTGTCAGTTCAATCTGATTTTTTTCAATGGAAACAAGAGCAAATGGAAAAGAAAAAAGAAGAACATTTGGATAGAGTAGCTCTGAAGAAACAAAAATTTGCCACTTTGTCTCAGTTTCATTTCGCGTCCTCTTTTTTCAGAGCATGTGAGGATATACCACTCCCACCAAATAAACAATCAGTACTTTGGCATATAAAAAAAACATATGAGATTCACATTCCCAATTGATTCCACCATAGAAATCACTCAAGCATTTGTGCTATCCTTCAACAAATCTTTACAAAAATCACACTTTCAAAATTTCTCCTTTCCCCATTTCAGGTGGGTATTTTCATTCCCATGCCTCGTGACAGAAAAAGGTTAAGGCCTCTGGACCACATACTGGTATGAGATGTCCATCCCCTCCAAGAAACAAACAAGACATAAAGGGTTAAACCAAATTGTCCAATCACAAAAGGCTACAAAAAAGAGAGCACTATACCTGACCTGATCCATAACACATGCACCCTAATCCTGCATTGGTTCTGCACAAATGAGACAACTCTCTCTATTCTCTAGCCACTACTGCACATGTACAATGCACAGTAACACTGTAAATAAGAACAGCACTCTTCCTGGCCACATGCAGGAACCTATCTCACTCCATTCCATGATTATTCCCAATAAAATTTTAACTTTATAACAAGACAGAGAAAATATAGACAAACAAAATAAGCAAGGGTGACTTCTCACAAGAACAGCGAAAAGTTTAATCTTCTTGAACTTTTATTCCTATTGAATTAGTAAATGATCATGATGATATCTGCATCTGAAAGAACATCGGTTTGTTACAAACCAAGGACACGGAGGAGCTGCTTGGAGACACAGAGGAGGTCCATGGTGGACGACCTTTGCTGCTTCTGCTCCTGTTGCTCCTCGCCGTCTCCTGAGCTGAACAAACAGAGCTCCTCCATGGCCATCCTCAGCTCTGACATGCCCCTCTCCATCTCCTCCCTTTTTTTCTCCATCTATCCTACTACCTTACCTTCTTAACCTCTTGGCTCAATTAATCCCCTACTTATATACACACGAGCAAGCTCATTCGCTGCATTTCTTGGGACAAATGATGGGGTCAACTTCTTGTTTCTGTTTTTTATAATAATTATCTCTTGGTATTGTTCTTCACATCCCTCTATGCGAAGTCAGAACAACAAATGGTGTATTACTGAGTAAAATAAGGGTGGTGGCTCCTGTCCTTACTTGCCTTGGAGATGATTTAATTGTTTGATGCAGCTGTCTTGGACTTGTTTAACAGTTCACGCATTGTGCATGTACTTGTTGTAGTGTAAACCATTGGCACTGTACATGCATCTCCAGTTTGTAAAAATACAGTTTTTTTAAGGAAAAGTCTCAAACTAATAATCTGACTTTTCCAAATAGCAAGATGCGTTCTTCCTATTTGAGACTTGTATGATTATTACAGGGAATATGTAAGAGAGTTTATGAGATGGAAAATGGACCACTTAAGTTACTCTTTCCAAGAATTTAATACAGTCCCAGGGATAATGACACAAATTGTTTCTTTTGCCAATATGCTTAATTATAAAGCTTATTGCATTGAAATAGCAATATTTTATTAAGCAAGTTGCTCATAAGCTGGCACTGAATTCTTACGAGTCACCATGCATGGGAATCATCTTACCAGAGAATAACCATTTGAAGTCAAACGTATATAAGAAATTATCAAGATTAACGCCTTAATTTCTCCCGCTCAACCCTACCCATTCTTTTTTTCAATGGAACGGCAAATACAAGTCTATTGTCCATGAATTACATACCATCCTCACCACAATTGTTAATTGTTGTTATCGTTGATCTACTGTTGAGGCTACCATGGCCCACAAGCCGTGCGTCTTCCATGGTCATTGGCCAATAGGAATCAAATCAAAGTTCAGCTTTGGTTCTTTTCTTTCAGAGTCTGACATAGTAGTTAGCTCTGTCTTTTCTAATATCCTTCGATGCTCGAATATCCATTCATCGTGTCTCTAGAAAGCGGATTTGAGGAGCTGCTCCATATTAAAGTATTAAAGACAAGTGAATTATTCGCCTTTTCCTCATCGCCTTAAACTTTTAGATGAATTGATTGATACATACAACTCAATACAGATCGAGCTAATAGATCTTAAGTTCAAGACTCAATTGGCGCAATTAAGAAAATGATTGCAGCTCATTTTTGTTCCACGCCTTGGTCCGAGGAGTCTACACGTGAGGAGGAGTGTTCAAGATAAGTGAATTGTTCGTCTTTCCTCATTAGCTTAAGCTTTTTAGATGAATTGGTTGATGACGAACTCAATAAAAGATAGGAATCCTTTTGTATTTCCTTATCTCTATCTTTAACATATCTCTAACACTCCACTCCATATGGACATCACGACGTGACATTTATACATCTAATTCTTCTGATCATTAACCATTTCAATTCCAATCAGTGGGCTGCTAAACAGGCTCAGATGAGTTATTAGCCCTGATAAAACTAATCACGACCTACTTCTCTTCTGATCATGCGTGTGTCTCTCTTGCTCATCCAACCTACTTCCTCTAGCAAAGTAGTAAAGTGACGTCCTAGAATACATGCAATCAAATATTCAAATTACTTTAACGCTAACCACTAGTCTCTTTTAAAATGTTTAGATTGCCCATATGAAAATTAAATAAGCAGTCTCAAAATAGACTTTCACTGCATTAATATTGTAATTTTATAAGGTTTTCCGAATCTACAAGGATGCTATTAATCTGGTGGTCAAAATTGTAGCGCCCAGAACATCACTTTCTTGGTCTTATCCGATGGAGCAAACACATGAGAGCGTGACTAGCTTGTCCTGCATTAAAACTTAATTACCAAATCTTACTGCGTTAGTGGAGCGGAGTGCATCAATTACCTGAAGGTAAACAAGCTGAACCCACAGGATCTGTCCAAATTAAAATCTAAGTCAAACAATGATTGGATTTAAATAAATAAAAAGAAGGAAGAAGAAAGTTGTGATAAACTGATGTAGCTATCTATGCAGAGATCAGCAATGGAGGCATGTATGTATAGGTGTGTCCTGCACGGCACCGGTGAGAGCCAATTACACTAGCTAGGGCCCTAAAATATGAAACCAGATGACTTCATCTACCTTCTTATATATAATTAAGCCGTATATGGCCTATAATCGTGCTTGCTTCTCGAGAGGGTGCGACGTACTTGGATTATTCTCGGTGATAAGATTGCAAGCTTTTTTTCTTTTCTTTTGCCCAAGTTGAAATTTTCCATACTAGTATAATGGCCAATCACTAGTGCAGCTCCTCCATTTAAAATTAACGGAGAGCTTTTGTCTGGGACATGGATATGCAACGTACCAGCATATATAAGCTGTATGTGCTATGCTGTGCTGTGGTGTGCATTAATTTTTGAGCCGAAAAAAATAGCGGTATTGAGAATCAGAGACCAAAAGAATTCAAAGGAAAGGAAGGAAAAAAAAACTAGTCCATTTGAAGGTATACGGTAATATGGATTAATCTGGCAATTTGTACAACATGATGCATAATGCTCAGGTGGCGCATGACCGAGTTACCTCTGGCTTGTACGACGAAGACGTCTGTATACCAACGAGCGCCGCCACCGCCGTGGACACTGAGCATCTATTCTCCGGCTGTTAGAGCTGACCAAACGGTCGTGCTCGCTAGATCGGTGACGAGTTACTTACACTTTTGACCCGGTCTAGGCATGGGCAGACTATTTATAAGCCGGGCCGACATGGTATAGTAGCCTAAGTCAGGTTCGGACCGTCACCCCAAGACGACCCAAGCACTGATGCATCTCGTTAGGCACGACATTGTTTTAATATACATATATAATTTTATTTTCATTTTCAATATGACTGTCTCATTTTTTTTTCAATTTTTATGTCTACTTCTGAATTCTACACATTTTTCTATTTTTTCTAGAATTTTTTTGGATTTTTTTTTGAATTTTTTCATTCATTTGCCACACTTGGTCTGGATGGGATAAACAGACTTTGACCGCCCGACACGGTATGAATGGCCGACCGGTCAGGTTCGGCCGCCTCGAATTGCTGGTCGATCCCAAGACAAGATGAATAGCAATGGGCGAATGGATCGTCCTTAAAAGGCCGGCCGTCTATTTGGCTAGGTCTCACGGCTATGGACTACCCTTGGCCCTCCTAGTCGTGCCAGTATTTGTGGAATATATTTAGGGTGATGTTTGTGCACTCGCAGAGACCGCGAAAGCAGAACGTCATCTCTGTGGACACAATTTCTACTCACCATCCTCTCGCAATATCGCAAGCGCAGAAACAAAGAATGTCTTCCGGAGGGCGATTTAATCAAGATGCTACTTTTTTTTAGAGTACACGAACGGACATACTCACGCACACACACCACACTTATGTCCACGCACACGTGAATGCGTCTTTAACACACGCCTAATCTAGAGCACGAATTTGAACACCACATAGCGCGGACTTACGCTTTAACTACTGAACACACTCACTCACATGTATGTGTACTATTTCTAAAAAAAATAAACACCCCAGAGGTCAGGTGAGGCCACCTGGGGATCCAGGCCGGCTGCAGGTACACCTGCTATGCGAGCCAACCGAGCGAGCGCTTGCCCCTCCAAGGTGCTACTAAATTAGAGGGAAAACGAAGTTGGGCCTTCAGTGCTGCTTGGTTACTGCTATATTGGCCCGGCCGACAGAAGACAGAATCGAGTCGTTGTCGTTGTAGGCCAGATGACACGAGGCCCAGAACTACATGCGGCAACTACCTACTCTCTAACCCCTCTCTCTCTCTCTCTCTCTCTACAAAAAGAAAATAAAAAGATACAAGAAGCTCAATACAGAGTGAAGTGATGGCAGATGCAGCTGAAATAAGAAGGTGGTAATGTAATTGCCCCAGACGATAACCGTACCAACCAACTGAAAGAAACGCTATTCGTAAGTTTGGGGCACACATCACACTGTTGACCTGCCAATCACGCAACGCCACAGCCGCTAATTAACATGCATCTATGTATATACACACCACCGCTGCGAGTACTAGTAGCAGAAATGTTTACTGTACTTCTGCTGCTATTATCCGCTGGAATTGGCTTGAAAAGCATGCAAAAATAAGAGAGAAATGGAAAGAAAATTATCGTGAAACATTGTTTATACAGTGGACCTCTGCGGTCATTTACTGCAGAGGATCCGGATCCCGCACCTGATCTAGGCTAGTCTTAGGCCCCGTTTGGAACAATTTTAGCTTTCAGCTTTCGTCCGAAAAAGTCGAAAGCCGTTTCAAACTACGGCTTTTTGCGCTTTCGCTAAGTCGAAGTCAGATCAATGCGAGAAAGCCAAAGCTTCCTTTCTAGTAGCTTCCCACCACCTCTTCCCTATTTGCCCTCGAGTTCATTGGTATTTACCCGCTGCCATAATCGCATAAAACTCCCCACTGTCTCAACCCTAACCCTAATCCCGCCTCCCGCGCCTCTTCCTCCCCGCCTCTTCCTCCTCCTCCTCCCCACATAGCACCGCCCTCTCCTCCCCCAAGCCGTCGCCCTCTCCCGAGCTGCCACCCTCTCCTCCTCCTTCTCCTCCCCACATGGCGCCGCCTCCTCTTCCTCCAAGAACTGGGCTCCGGCCGTGGCGGTGGCCTCCTCCTGCCCTCCTCCTACCCCCGCCACACCGTCCCCTACTCCTCGAGTCGTTGCCACCTTCTCGCTCAGATCTCGACGCTCCGCCTTTGCCCTCCTCCTCCGTTAATTATCGAACCGTTGTTAGTTCTCGTTAAACGTTGTTAATCGCGTTAAACGGTGTCAAACAAGCCATTACTGTCCTCAGGGGCATTTCAGACATTTTCATCTCGTTCGCAGCAAAGATACCTAAAAGTTCGCATGTACCAAACACCAAACCGTAAAAGTTCAAATTGCTCACCGCAAATGAAAAACCTGCGAAGATACCGGAACCGCCGTCAGAAAGCCCGACCGTTCCCAACACTGTTCATCAATACAGTAATCTCTACAGTATTCTACTGCCGAGGAATCCGGATCCCGCGCCCTGATCTACGCCAGTCTTAAACGAACGGAATAGAGCTAGTGATTGATTGGTTGGTTTTGGTTATCTCAAATTGACTTTTCACCCGATCCATGCATGTTTTCTTTAGGACCAGCTGCCTGCAAGTAGAAGAAGGCCAGGCTGATGGATGATGGTGATCGAGTGCGTCCGGTACACCCACACTTGGTGCCAAACTGCCAATATATCGATGTGGAGCAGCATGCCATTACTGCCAAATTGACCTGACCTCAACCTAATCCCACTACGAATCAACTGCCAACAACCAGGCAGAGGATACTGCTAGCCCACTTCCATCCTGCGATCAAGTCAAATTAGTTAGTGGCGTTGAAATCGATCTGTAGTTAATTCGTTCGCTGTCGACGGCTCTGCCGGCCACCTTCGCGTTACAGTTACACACCTGATGATGACCAGCAACTTCCACCGTCGAACTGCATTATTTTTACGAGCAAATTAGCCGATTTTTGGATCAATTTCATTGCAAATTAGCTCCTCCATGCATGGTTTGGTATGTCCAAATTGTAGTATAAACCTGCTATGCTGCAGAAACCTTCCATGGATCAAGAATACTGCTCCTATGTAGTTAGGCAGTTTTGCTGGCTCCATGCACAATGATTAAACCTGAACTAGTACACTGCTCTGTGCAGCGAGTAAACAAACGGATGAATTCGACCCTGCACGTGCCGATCAATGGTTCTGGCTTTCTGTTGATCTAAGACCAAATCCAGCATTTGCCAAAGCATCTATCTAGTTTACAGTATTAATTATGCTGTTGATTAGGAGGAAGATCGAATCTTTTTTTCTTCTTGTTCATGCAACGCAGCCTACCATGCAGGTGTACGGCATCATATTCAGTTTTTCTCCACCGTTGTTGTGACACGAAGCAATTTATGGCTCTAGGCCACATCACCGTCTCCTCCATCTCTACTATTTCAAAAATTAAAGTTGATGGTAATTTTTCTTCCCTACCTTTTTTTACTATCTGTTAGATCGACGAGTCAAGCATCAACAGCTAAAACTACAATTTTTTAACCCGTAGCAGAGCAAGAGCATGAGCACTGAAATAGTCCGCGCCGGCCCCACAGTCAGTGACTGAGTGGCATCTCTGGCTCGACGGAAAGCGCGACTACTGTATCCAGTCTAGCACAGCACGCGGCGCGACGCGGGCCCACCCATGTGCCGACCTCCGGCCGCTACCCCCCGGGCCCCACGCCGAACCGGGCCTTCGCCGAGACCGGGTCCAGGAGGGCGCCGGCTAGACCATGCCCCACGTGTCGGGCTCCCTGTGCTCGGCGCGTCGGACGGCGTGGACCGCGCGGGCCCCAGCCGCCCCCCGATGCGGGCGGGACACGCCGTCCTAAGCTGTCGCCCCCTCCTCCTTTCGCTCTTCTCTTATTGTTTGCGCCTAGGCCCCTATACTTTCCTTGATTCATTCGTACATCCGTCACGCCAAAATCTTGTCTGACTTGTCTCTGGTCTCCGACCACATACGATACGACTGAACGACGCAGTGGCCGTCAACCACGTTATCGAACCAAGTTTCCATTTGATACGCACATAACAATAACAATAAGGCAAAAAAAGATAATGCAAACTTTGTAGTCTTCTTTATAATATATATAGGTAAAATTATGCAAATAGTCATGAAATCTTTTTGAAAAAAAGCTAGATAAGTAACGATGCAATCAAGTATCCTGAAATAATTCAACTGAAAATGTGAACAATAGTTTTATCTTTATTTTTGGATTTCATTTTCAGCATGATTTGTCTTTTTTTTTGTGTGTTCTCCATGTGTGGATTGAATTTTGATTTGAAATTGTGTGGCATGATAGATTGATTTTGTGTCAAATTGTTTTAGAATTTTTCAAAACAATTTGCATCATGTTTTAAAGAGAATGTGGGATGCACCAAAAGTTAGTATGCACTTAAGGAACGGAAGAAAAGTAGGTGCCTAAAATGAAGGAAAAAATATTTGCACCACACGATGGGATCTATTGCACTTGTAGATGCTAAACTTACAGAACTCTCGGTTACAAACAAATACACAAAAGTTGTAGATATGAATATACCTATAACCAGGCTTTCTTGACATGCACATATACAAGAGCATGCACGGCTGAATTGCTACATGTCCAAGTGTTACACAATGTTCCAACTAGCTACTAGCTATATATTTGGAGTCTAATCGCTATATGTAGGTATTTGGAAGAGAAAAGTGAAAACCTTTTATACTTGTGGGATAGATCCCTGACTATTACATCGATTGATCTATTGAAAATATACTATCATGCTCTGTTGGCACAACACAACGTATCATTTTATGGTAGTTTTCTTATAATGAATACCATCTTATAGCTGTTTTTAAATAATTTTTAAAAAATCTTTCAAATAATGAAACAAGACATAACGGAGGACGAAATGAAAATTCATGTCCTGTCATGCATAACCGGGAAAATGGATGGAAAATACCGGGAAGTTTCTAGCCAGGCTGTGGCAGTCTTTGATGGCGATATGTCGATACCTGAAAAGATAGGGTGCAATCTGTAAACAAAGAGAAAATGTATTAAAATTTCCATAACCTTAGCTTGCAGAGTCCGGACGACTCTTTCTCTCTCTCTCTTCTCCTCCCAGTGAGATCACTGCGCGAGCCACCCCGCCATGGCTTCGCCGCCGCCGGCTACGAGACACTAGAAACTCTTCTCGAGGCAGTTGCGACCGATCCGGGTTCGTGTGTGCTATTGCTTATTTTCTTTTTGTTTCCCTCGAAGTGATCTTGTGGTTGTAGATTTGTAGTATTTCTCGTCGTCTCTTGTCCGGAAATAATGTTCTTTTCGTGCTTGCGGGTTGCGGTTTCTTCCGAAAGGCGCGATCTTTATGTCCGAAAATGGTGGCGTTGTGTAGGAAAAGAGGAATTTTTTTGGGGGGTTCGTTTACTCATCTATGCTGTGGAATCTAGGCTTGGATTTGCCCGGAAGAGGAAGGAAGAGGAAGGAGATACTAGAGTGAAGGAGGCGGGGGAGAAGATGACTTCGGAAATGGTGAAGGCGGCGACGAACGAGAAACTCAAGGAGATGGACTGGGCGAAGAACATCGAAATCTGCGAGCTCGTCGCGCGGGATCCTGGGTAATATTGCCCACCCCCTTGCGTACCGCTCTTCCACTAGTTTCTTCTGTCGAAGTTTTCAGTTATGCCAGTAGCATTGCAATTTTGCTTGTTGAAGGTTTGTTTAATGCGTGAGTTTGCAACATAGTATTTTTCTTTCTCGTGATTTTGTGTGCAAGATGAATTGATCTGAAGGAGCTATCAATTCTTCATTGCCAATTAGCTTCGAGATTTTCTTTACAGAAGATGGCACATGGGTTGCCATTTGGAAAGAGTGCTTTTGTTTCCTTGACTGATCCGTTTATTTTTATCTCCCTGTTACTGTCACCAGGAAAGCGAAGGATGTGATCAAGTCTATAAAGAAGTGTGTAGGAAGCAGGAGCAAAAATACTCAACTTTACGCTGTTATGGTGAGTATTATACGCAGAAGCAGCCCTCTTGTGCCCCGATTCTTCGATCAACTGCAGCGCCTAACGGTTTTAGATTAGTCACATGAACACTCTCGTTATATGCAGTATTTATTCATATCTGGAACTTGTATGAAAAAAGGATTTACGGTGCTTTTATGCTCCCGCAAATGAAAACTGCACAGATCCTTTTAATTGTTTGTTGCAAATCACCCCCGAGGCCCCAACGATTGCTTTGCTTTGAGAGAGAGAGAGAGAGCATAGAAGTACTTAAGATGTTTGCTTGTATGTGGGGTTAATTGTGTGCTTTATACACTACGCCTGTATTTTCAATCTCTTAGGTCAGGTATTGGTATAAACTTCCTTCTAGCACTGTGACTAAATAACCTGTCATATTCTATGGAAAATTTTATAATAAATTCATTACAATGGGGATATCTGTATTTTGTATTATTATAACCTTTAACCTTGAGTCGCTATGTTATTTGTTCCAGCTATTGGAGATGCTCATGAATAACTGCGGAGAGCCCATCCACAAGCAGGTTATTGATAATGGGCTTCTCCCGATACTTGTGAAGATAGTGAAGAAAAAGGTGACATCTTTTCACTGAATGTTGGGGACAGTTGTGAACCTTTACTAAATGACGTTGACATAACACAATACCTCGGTTGCAGACAGAATTACCAGTTCGGGAGAAAATATTTCTTTTGCTGGATGCGACCCAAACATCCCTTGGTGGAGCTAAAGCGAAGTTCCCTCAGTACTATGAGGCATACTATGACTTGGTGGTAGGTATCATGTTTTAATTGCTATCACTTTATCTTGATTTCCTTGCTTTTGTCCATGGCACCACGTTGAGAATTTAGACAGTGCTAAAAGAATCTGTATACCATAAGGATTCTCTTTACTAGAATCTGTTTCCTGCACCAAGTGAAATGTGTGTGCTCATGTTTTACTGAATTTATTAATCATTTGTGAAGTCCTAAGGTCTGATGCAGTGGTATTTATGGGTCGCTGCATGGTTTTATAGCTTAACCACCTCTACAACTCCAATGTGTGCAGCGGTTCTTTGCATAATAGAAAATAACTACCTTTTCGGTATATAGCTGAACCTACTATTTTCTTTTCTTTCTTAGTCTGCTGGTGTGAAATTTTCGAATCGTCCAAATGTTGTTGTAACGCAAGCACAAGCTCCAGTCCCAGAAGCAAGGATTGAACCGAACAAGGACAACTTATCTGGCAGACTGAATGAAGGTCAGAAGGAAGCACACACACAGCCTGTTGCTGAGTCAAGGTATTATATGGTGTGGATAGTAAGCATCTCATGATGTAAATCACCTTTAAATTTGTGTTTGAAATATACATTGATCAAAAGTTCCATGTCTGAGTAATTCAAACTGATTATTCCTAGAGCATTGTGACACAGACACACTTGTTCGTTTCTTTCCTGGTAAATAGCGATAAACTGATTTGCCTTAAAATACTTTGATCAAAAGTTCCATGTCTGAGTAATTGAAATTGATTATTTGAATATTTGATTAATCCTAGAGCATTGCAACACACTCAATTCGACTATTTCCTGGTGAGGAGTTATGAACTGATAATTCCCATCCATAATCTGTTCTCATCATCTCATGCCATTTAAGAAACAGGACTATAGGTTTGTAGTGTACACACCTTGATGCTATGGGCATTATACTGTGGATAATATGGTATTACACTATGCTTTGGAGTAATGACGTGTAAGCACTTGGATGCCATGTTGCATTCTAGATTTGGCGTGACATTTCAGACAGTGAGGAGTTCATCTCTATCACTTGGTAATACCGATTTATTGTTCTATGTGCCATCCTTGGTTTCTCTGAGTTATTCTGGTTGATGTATCATGGTAAATAGCATGGTGTTTATAGAAGAAGTGGGTGATGCCCCAAATGCAACAGCTAGGATCTAAACACATGTTTCTACATGATATTACTCCATATTTAGTAGCATGCCTTTCCTCTTGATCATTGCTGCATTCTCGCCAAGACTTATCGCAGAGACGCAGACTAATTTCTGCTCACTGCAGTCGCCCTTAGGGTGCCGTGACTAGCATGTATGTACTCTGCATTGTTTGTTTACATTTACAGACAAGATTATTGTAGGATGTGACAAATATTGACTTTTTTCTGTTGATTATCTGAATGCCTGTTGGATCTTTGATCGTTCTAACAGTCCACTTTGGTGTATTTCAGTATAATCCGGAAGGCATCTAGTGTCATGGAAGTTTTAAGGGATGTGCTTAATTCCATGGATCCTAGAAACCCTGAGGTATAGATGAAACCATTGTTTGCATCCTCAATTATATGATTGATACTTGTATCTTTTTCTGTTTTGATTACGGGTTGTAGATTTCTCTGGCTTCATCTCCTTTTGTTCTGGGGAAAGTAACTTGCATGGAATACATTCTATTAATCTATTTCTCTTCGTACATATTAACCTACCGTGAGCTTTTACACCCTAGTACTGTATTTTGTAGGGAGCAGCAGATGAGTTTGTGTTGGATCTTGTAGAGCAATGTACGTTTCAAAAGCAACGAATAATGCACCTTGTTATGACATCAAGGTAAGGATTCAATTTTCGGTGCTGCCCTTCAGTCTTTCTGTTGCTTACCACGCAAGTGGGGACATTTTCTTTTGACTTTGCTCCTTCAATCTGCAATTTGCCATAAGCTTCTATCGTTATATTGATATGTGTGTTGTTATTGCTATTTGCTATGGCTAGGGATGAAGTGGTGGTATCACAAGCTATAGAGCTGAATGAAGAGCTACACAGAATCCTTGTACGGCATGATGCATTGCTTTCAGTTCACCCAACTATGGCAGTAGCTTCTAATCTCAAGGAAGAGGAGGAGGAAGAAGATGCTGAAAGTCTTTATCGGAGGTATGTTGTATCATTCTTTCTTCCGCCAATGCTGGAAGGTAGCCTTCTTACAGAATTTCCCTCACCGAAACAGACTGCGAAAGGGGAAGGCATTATCGGAAGACTATCCAGACGACTCTGTGCCATCATTTCGACCCATACCCGAAGACAAGATGCACCGCCCGCTCACCATTCAATCATCACACCCTGATAAGAAGCTGGGTGCGCTGAACATCCGCTCGCCGGACCCAGAGCTGAGGCCCGAACCTCCTATGTCAATTCCGCCACCGCCTTCCAAGCATTTCGAGAGGGAGAGGTTCTTCCGGGAGAAGAGCATGGATGCAGTAAACTTGCCGGGCCATCTTAGGGGCCTATCGTTGCACAGCCGAGACGGCAGTAGCTCGTGTAGCGGCAGCACAGATTATGGGGACTGAGTGAGTGCGTAAAGGTTTTTGTTCTTCAGGATGATCTTGTGCTTGCCCGGCAAATACATCCATGTCCAGAGAGGCCGCCTCAGCCTCGTCTTCTTACTGACCTCGTCTGTACACTTGGCTTGCTAATTCTTGTTCATTTTTTTCTTACTGCTCTCTTTGGCTGACATTATTGGGAGGCAGTTGGTCGGTGTTGTGATGTGAGTTTTCAGTTCTATAGATGCTTGTGTGGCAAGCTGTGATGGATCTGCTGCACTGCCTGATACTTTTGTTTGAAGTTTTGTTCTACTCTGCCCTTTTGAGTTGCTGTTATGAACTGGTGGTGTGCATTTGATTGTTTGTGTCAGAGAGGCTTGGCGTGCTATTCAGAATTTCAGATACCTTTAGCCGGCAGCAATGGACCAGAGCAGCCTTGTGAAGTTGCTCTAGTGGGTCATTAGTGTTGGAAAAAGGCTGTGCATCTCTTATCATATGAACATCCATGAGGGCATATTAGTGCCTCCGAACTATTGATACATCCTTTTCAAAACATGATACAGATGATCATGAATTTAGTTCATGAAAAACGCTAGTTAGATAAGTAAAAAGTTCAAATAAAAACGGGACGTATATTTGGGAAAAAAACAAAGTTCAGTTAGATAAGCCATGCAATCAAACATCCATCTCTCTCAATCAATCGGCATGGGCTCACTGACAAGCGATAATCTCGAAAACCACATTAGATTGTGGGGTAGAATCTGGTTTGTCAGCGGCAGTATCGACTCTCTGTCGGTGGGCTGCATTTGTCCGATTGTTTTAAATAACCTAGTTTTCATTCTAAATTACAGCAATAATATCATTTTTTTTACGAAATAATCATTTGTTGCTCAACCGTTGGACGACTAAATTTCAACGGTGCACAATGCATACCCTACTACTGAACGAGCAGATACTTGGACCAACCGTTGAACGATAAGTGTCCTAACGCTTAACCGCTGAGCGACTTGAGCTCTAGTCGCCTAACCATCGAAATGTATGATGATTATTCCCGTAAAAAAAAAGCAGATATTATCTGTAATTCGAATAAAAACTATGTTATTTTTTCAAAAAATTCTGCATTTGTCAATCAGTGCCTGTTGCCTGTTGGTATCATATCATCTCTACAAGCGTTGGTCGTATTCCATATTTTCTTCGGAATCAGTGCGATTTCTCGAAAATTCAAATGAAATTCCTGTTCCAAACGGGCCGTAAATTTCAATTGGTTGTGCCTGTGCATGCATTGCCTTCGGTCATTCTTGGCTCACGTACAAATAATATACAATGTGTTATTACTTCATGATACGGCTTTCGACATTCAGTCAGTGAGGGGGGCACCTTTGCCGTTTAGTTGCGTATTCTCAGGAGTACGCCATCAGTGTTGAGTTACGCCATTCATAACGCCTTCGGCCTTCCCCTTTCCCCTCGTCCTCTTCCTTGCGTGCTTCTTGATCGAGGGAGAGGGGGAGAGAGAATCGGGATCGATGGCGGCGGAGGCGGACGACCCGACGACGGCGGCTACGCTGGAGAAGTTCCGCCTCTTCGAGACCCGCGCCGTAAGCACCCATGCCTTTCTTCTATTCCCATCCGATCGATTGGGTTCGGTTGTCGCCGCGAATCGCTTGCTTGCTGAATTGATGGCCGCATGGTGCAGAGGTTCTACTTGATCGGGAGTTCGCGGGAAAAGCGGTGGTTCCGGGTGCTCAAGATCGACCGCTCGGAACCGTCGGAGCTCAACCTCAGCGAGGACCCCGTCTGGTACTCCGAGCAGGAGGTCAAGAGCCTCCTCAAGCGCATCGACGAGGGAAACCGCTCCACTGGCGGACTCACCGACGTCACCAAGGCATACGGCATCGCAGGTCCCCTTACCTCTTATTCCCTCCGTCCTAACACCCACCACCACCACCATTATTCGTCCATCCTATTGCATTGGATTGGATTGGATTGTTATCCTAACCCTAGTAGTTCCTTGGAAATTTCCCTCGTAATCCATCTCCTGGCCCTGGGAATTCTTAATTAAGTAGGAGGGGGTATATGTTTCGTAAGGAAATAAATACAGAGATTCTTCGTCCGATTTATTGTGTTAGGAATGCCTATATTTTATTCTCTAGTGGATAAGTTGCCCGTATGTTGGAAAATTGGTTGTGACTGGTGGTAGCAGTGAGCAAAGCGCACCATTCATGTTCTTTGCCTCAAATCCCCGCTAGTCTTGTTCCAGGTGGATTGTCAGATTGCCGTACGGAGATGGTCTACTTAATGCATGGTGGGATTGTTTTTGGTCTGAACTCCAACAGAGTAAAAAAGAAGTCATATTTCTGTCTTAAGACATATGAATGCCCCTAGTATCCCTTGCCAGCAATCAGATATTGGGAGTGGTTCTGAACGGAAATGCGTAGATATTGATGAAAAACGAGAGATAATTTATTAACCCCAGATATTGACAGAAATCCTCTTGAGTCTTGCCATTGTTTCTGAACATATTTGTTTTTGTTTCTATTGCTATGTAGGTTGCATCAAGTTCTTGGAGTCATATTATCTGATTTTGGTGACCAAGCGCCCAAATTGGTTGCATTTGTGGACATGCTATCTATTGTATAGATGAGAGCCAGATGATCACCATCCCACACTCATCGGTGCAGACAGATGTTGCAGCCTCTAAGAATGAGCTAAGGTGCAAGTTTTTGTATCAATGTTTCTTGTCCATTCTTGTCATTGCCTTTTCCATACTGTTTCACAGTTTTTATTTTTCTGGTACTTGCATATTTGCTGAACTTTCGTAAATATTATTGCCTCTGTAACAGGTACAAGAAACTTCTGGGTAGTGTTGATCTCACCAAAGATTTCTTCTATAGCTACACATACCCCATCATGCAGAGCCTGCAGCAGAATGTCACTACTTCAGGGATGAAGGAAATTCCTTATGAAAATTTATTTGTCTGGAATACTTTTCTGACAGAGCCAATTCGATCAAGGTGCCGCAATACTCTTTGGACAGTAGCTCTGGTCCATGGGCACTTCAAGCAGGTTATGCCAGACAAACGCTCTGCTCCGTGATATTGGTTTTGTTACTATTTATGTTTCTATGGTATGCTTGTGCATGTCTGATATAACTAATGTTCTACCTGGAGCTTTACATTAGTTATTTCCTTGATCCTGTCAAGAATGTATTCACATCAACATGCTTGGGAGCTTTACCTGTAAAGTCATACTCAAGGATCATAGAACCGGTACCGCTTTTGGATCCCGGCAGGGGCGGAACGGTAACCGCCGTTACCATTCAAACCGAATTTTTTCGGATGAATTTCGAATGAATTTGCTTAAAACCAGCCGAATTTCGAAAATTAAAATTTGCATTTGACAAAGAGGAAGAGACTGTCCGGGATTTTGATCGGACTCGCCGTAACCGCCGAATTTTTTCGCTGGTCATACTAACTAAAATATGGATCTCAAATACCTACTTCTCATTTACCAGATTAGAATGTTGAGATAGTTCTGACCGAGAAAAGAGCTACAATTTCAATCCCAGACTTTGTTTCCATCAGAAAATAAATTGCAAAAGAAGTTGAAATAAATAGGACATGCTGCAAGCCTGCAATTACTAGTGATGTTGGACCAGGTCTTTGTAGTTGTCATATCTCTGTTCCTTACTGAATGAATCCATTATTACTTGAACCATTGAACTATATGAGGCTTTGGAATTTATTGCTTGGTTGATGAGTGATGCTAATGTAGATTAGTTTCTTGTTCAGTTCATCCGGAACAACAATGCTCAACTTGCAGCTGATCCATGTAAAAATGATTAAACAAATGTGTAAGAAACTAAGAACTATTTTTTAAACCTTGCATATTACATAACTAACATAATGTATTTATTTTCCAGGTCAAGCTGTCAATATTTGGCAGGGAGTTAAATGTTGTGCTCATTTCTAGAAGATCCCGGCATTTTGCAGGGACACGGTAGGTTTCATGTGCTTTAAGATTGTGGCATATTTCTGGTTGTCCTTTCACTTTATGTAACCTGACTATTATTCAGGCTTACATCCTCTTCCATTGATCGTGTTCATTTAATTGCTGTTGACTTATCACATGCACGTGTAAGATCTTGTTTTGGGTGAATCAGTGTTCATGCATAATTTTTCAAATCAACACTTGACGGTCTTATGCTATTTATTTCCTCTACTTTGCCAACTGAGACCAAGCAAAATACTGACTATATTCTGCTCAGATTATGTTATTCTTGTTCAATCAAAAATTTACTACCTTCCACATGTATCTGTAGGTATTTAAAAGAGGTGTGAATGATCATGGAAAAGTTGCTAACGATGTCGAAACAGAGCAAATAGTATTTGAAGAGGAAGCTGGTTCCTGGAAGGGAAGAATGAGTGCAATAGTACAGATGCGAGGATCGATCCCTCTTTTTTGGTCACAAGAGGCTGGCCGACTTAGTCCTAAGCCTGATATTTTCGGTAAATAGACTGTAAAGAATACCTTATAATCTGAAAGACGGCATTAAATTACATAGTTTGATTGGTGGATATTTATACATCAAAACCAAATTTCTTATCTGACCATGCTTCTAAAAGTTTGAAATGCATAAAATTTCTTGATGCATTCTCACCTTTGGATTTTGCTGCAGTGCAGAGATACGATCCTACGTATGAAGCAACCAAGTTACATTTTGATGATCTCGCTCAGCGATATGGACATCCTATCATAATACTTAATTTAATAAAGGTATGTGCTTGCTACTTGATTTTGTGATCCCGAACTGCCTTCATCTGTTGTTTTGGTAGTGATTATTTTACTGTCCTTCTTTTTAACCTCAAGATGATGAAACTAATGATTCCTATTCATGAGACAGTGACAAGGTCATTATCCTGATTCATTTTCAAATCTTTTACCAAACTTGTTTTTGGGTATTTGAGGTTTGGCTTCAAATTCAATAGCTCAACTGCTAGACTGTGTTGTGCATAGGAATTGATTTGGTTACATTCACAACATTTATTGTGAATTTCTTTGTGTGCACTCATCTCACTTAATTCTTTATGCTTCCCAGTATAAGACACAATATGTAAGAGTGCTATGCCACTTGGAGCCAAAACTGAACTGAAAAACATTGTCGATTTCACCTAATAATTCTTCCAGCTTTTTTCCTGAATAAGTTTTGCTTGGACATGTTCAGTTTGGGGGCGAGAAGCTGCTATCCCAGTTTTACTTGTTTGTACAGCCAACATGTTACCTTTGTCCTCGGTATATTACTTATCAAGTTTTTGTGCTGTCTGTGTAGACTGTTGAGAAAAGGCCACGAGAGATGATGCTCAGGCGTGAATTTTTTAATGCAGTTGGATATCTTAACCAACATGTCCCAGAAGAAAGGAAATTGAGATTCATCCACTGGGATTTTCATAAATTTGCAAAAAGGTTTTTCTATTGATTTTTGATAAGTTCAGATTTGTGTGAGTTAGTGCTTGTTCATGTCCTAATGATTCTCCATCTGTTCTTTCAGCAAGTCTGCAAATGTACTGGGTGTTTTAGGAGGCGTAGCGAGTGAAGCACTGGACCTTACTGGATTTTACTACAGTGGAAAGCCAAAAGTTCAGAAAAGAAGGTCAACTCAGCTTAGTCGAACTAGCACTGCAAGGTACATATTTCAATTCTTCAGCAAGTATACGATTTCATTTTACATAGGAAAAGCTAACAAATGGTATAAAGTCACAACCCATACCAACGGAATAGCCCCAGACCGTCAGATCTTGTTCACATAGGCTTCTTGATGATGTCCACGTGCACCCCATAAGCAGAAGTTTGTCTCATCGTGTTCCCAAATCATATCGAAAACTCTATCACTTCCTCTCTCTCTCTCTCTCTCTCTAGTCCAATCCCCCAACCGTTCCCAAATCCAGCAGCACAGGCTGCTAATCTCACCAACAATTGGCCGCCGGTGAGCACGATGGATCTCCAGTGGCACCGGTGCCGGCGATGAAGACGTATGCTCTTGGCATGGGGCGAGGCCTGGGCGAGCGGTGGCAAGCCGACGTGAGTGAGCACAGCGGTGGTCTGCGAGGGGGCGCGGAGTTGCGGGCGAGCACAACAGCATGCGGCCAGCAGATACGGGGCCACGGACGGTGAGCAGCTGTGTGGTTGGCGGTGGACGATGGGCAGCCATGGTTGGCGAGGCCGTCGATGTATGCACGTGCTTTATTTTTCTTTTGAAACTTGCTCAAATTTTGAGACATTTTTTGTGAAACTTCCTGAAATTTGTTTGAAACTCGCTTTTAATCTTTGAAACCTGCTCAAAATTTTAGACCTTTTTGTGAAACTTTCCTGAATTATCTGAAACTCACTTTCAATCTTTGAAACTTATTTGACACTCACATGTGAAACTTCAAGTCTTGGATTTTCAAACTCAAACTCACTCTTCTGGAAACTTCATATTTGAAACTTGCTGAAGCTTTGAGTTTCGGATTTGAAACTAGTAGAATCTGTAAGTTTCAGATTTGGAACTTGTTGAAACTTGAAGTTTCATATTTGAAACTTGTAAAAACTTGAAGTTTCAGATTTGAAACTCAAAACTCATTTAATGAAACCTCAAGTTTCAGATTTATTGAAACTCGAGTTTCAGATTTGAAATTTATTGAAACTCGAGTTTCAGATTTGAAAACTCAAAACTCTTTCTTTTTTGCTCCCAGTTTCAGATTTGAAACTCATCGAAAGTTTAAGGTTTCAAATTTGGAACTTAAAACTTCAAGTTTCAGTGTCTGAAACCCCTGTACTGTTGGGAGAGCTCCCAACAGTATAGCTTTGTATAACAGCGTCCTTTACATAAGGCAAATATATACAGCTTATAACAAACATGTGTATTAAAATAAGAAGTGATTACTCACCCAGTTGATTAAAAATAAACGAGTACAATTACTGCCTGATTGCATTCAACCAAGGTTTCAAAATCCGATTATGGGAAAAATCGAGGACCACAGGTAGGAACCGGTTTTCTCCTGGGTGGTTTCAATTGTGAAATTTGAACGCAAAAATCTTAATTTGGCCGAATCCCAGCTGATCACCGCCCGGTTTGACCGGTTCTTAGCCGGAATTGCTGTTCATCAATTTAAATTAAAATAATAATAATTTAAATTTAAATTTTTCCATGCTGGGATCCCCCCCAAGTCACTGCTGGGATTTTTTATCCCTGCATTCAACACACGAGTGCCATAGCCGTGTAATCATTTGGCACTAGCAACTGGGTCTGACATCAGTACATCACAACTAGTAGCGTTTGCCATGCATAATGCGCCTTGTAAGTCCTATCCATCTAGCCCTAAATGCTAATGCAAGATGGGACAGTGATAGCCTTACACAGCGATGGCCCAATGTTTGTGGCAGCTTGCCACTACAGTAGATCAGACCAGTACTTGCTGATTACATACTTTTGGGGAGTGTCACGCTTGCTGTGGTGCCCAAATCATGTTTAAAATTATAAACTTTAAATGCACATATCGTTTTCAAGAAGTTTCACTACGTCCTTATTCATTACTCAAAACTTATATTCAATGGACTCACATTCTAAAAATTTCCTTAAAAAAACTGTTGGCTTGGCATGCCATATCACATGAGATGCTGACGTGCTATGTGGCACTATAGTTTGATGCTATACCATGTTAAGTGGACGTTCTTGACACATTTTAGTATAAATTGTTGCTGACATACATTCCTTGTTGTCAAGCCCACTGCAAAATTAAATGATGGGATTCAACTGAACCCAAATGGAACTTTACAGACCTGTTTGACAAAAACTAAGAGTGGGGGCTGTTTTATACAAGGAACGAGGATCTGCAGTGAAATCTACTATTTTTTCGAGAGAACATATCCCAATTGCTGCAAACTGACAATATTCCCGTCTTTCTTTCCACAGGGATGGCTCCATTGATATAAGAGCTAGTTCTGGAGACCTTTCAAGGCTATCTAGTAATGCCGATGCACTTGGTTCCACAGTTTTTCAGGATATGAGAAAAGAGGATAGCAAACAAGAGCCTCTTGGTGATGCTCCTTATTATCAAACTGGAGTTCTTCGTACAAATTGCATAGACTGCCTGGATCGCACAAATGTTGCACAGTATGCTTATGGCCTTGCTGCTTTGGGGAGGCAACTTCATGCAATGGGACTGACAGATGTTTCAAAAATCCACCCTGATAGCACCATTGCTGCAGCTTTAATGGAAATGTACCAGAGCATGGGTGATGCACTTGCTCATCAGTATGGAGGCTCTGCAGCACATAACACGGTCAGTATATTTCCACCTCTTATTTTCTCTTCGTATGTTGAATCAAGAGGAATTGAGTCCGGTTTTAATGGCCATAAGGCCCTGTCATGGGCGTGGGCCCAGGGAGCCATGGCCCATTTGGAGGCTGCGTGCGAACCGGCTCGGCGTGAACAGTACCACGCGCCTGTAGCAATACTGTACGTGAACAGCCCCGAGTACTGTAGCATTGGGATTATGGAGGGATTACCTTCCTTGATAAGTATCTATTTCCTTAAATAGTTTATTAGTTTTCTTGTATAGGGACTATGTAATTGGAAATGTTATCTATTAGTGAGGAAGTCATCTATTGGTTAGAAGCTCATCATTTAGATTGATTTTATCCATAATTGTTAAAAGAGCCCTCTATATAAGGAGGCCTATTGTAATTGTTGTCATTAAGCAATGAGAATATAATATTCTAAGTCTCAATCCCTTCGCCTCTACAATCTATAGTCTTCCTCTCCCTAGTAGCCGACGCCACCCGGCTATCCTCCCGATGATGTTTACTCCTATGATCTAAGGATCATAACAGGCCCTCATAGGAGACTTCCTCTTGTTACTTCAGAGTAGATGTAGCAAACACATATTTGCAAATTTTTTGGGGTGGAGTATGGGGCTAATCTAGTTATATTTTTTCTATTTCTGTTTGCATCTACTGTTGCTGATGGTATTATCGTTGGTCTGGCCAATAACTTGCCCCTCTTCCCCTAGTTTCATTACTCCCCACTCCCCAGTGAACATAAATTACATCTAATTGTTTCTTATCAGGTTTTCCCTGAAAGACAAGGGAAGTGGAAGGCTACAACTCAGTCTCGGAGTTTCTGAAATCAATTAAACGGTATTACAGCAATGCCTACACTGATGGTGAGAAACAAGATGCTATAAATCTGTAAGTCTCTCATGTGGCTTTATCATCTTGAAAATCTTAACCAGACAAGATGGTAGATGAGCTCTTGAGCTGTTTACTGCCAGTAAGTAGAATTTGATTACCTGCCCTGATTCTTAGTTTGGTGATATTATCAGATTTCTGGGTTATTTCCAACCTCAAGAAGGAAAACCAGCTCTCTGGGAATTGGATACTGATTACTATCTTCATGTGACGACAGCTGGTGATGATCTCATGTCTGATTGCTACCATATGAGGTAAATTGAAATCTGGTTCTACAATTTGTTATGACCGTACAATTTTAGTCCCTTAACGTGATGAGGACCATGAGGTTTAGAACTTGGTGTTAAGTTTTCTGCCATAAATTGTATGTCATTCATGTTAATTGACAGTTCCTCACCTGGAAATAATTTGCCCGAGGGTTCTGGAGCGGCATTTAGCCCTGTTCCAGCATGTAAAAAGGACTTCTCGAGGATGAAACTTACTTCATTTGACAAACTTATAGAAAGGACATGTAGTTCGATAAGGGATGTGAGGCTTCACTGTGATGCTGACCTAAAACCAAGTGGAAGTGTTGGAACTTCTGAATGGCACCAGACGCAGCGCACGCCTTTTTTTTTCATTTCTGGTTCTTTGTTGAATTTTACTTTCTTGATGTTGCACTTAGAGCTTGTGTTTATTATTCAGTGAGATACAGCTGAAAAGCCCAAACTGGTTGTTTGGTCAAAGAAAACACGCAGAGGCAATTCCAACAACAAAAGTTACTCCAGTGGAAAATGGGAACGAGGGAAACAAAGATGATTTGAATGTCTCTCTACGTGGGGAACTGAATTGGCTTTCATCCTCAGCAGATTCATGCGAGGAGGACAATTTCAGAAGGTGGTCCCAGAAATAGTTCAAATGGATCTTTTGTCATTGGTTTTGATACCCATCATGCCCACAAGCTACCATGGATATATTTGAAATTCTATTAACTCTTAATTACGCAGGTATCTAGCATTCACAACAGCAGATGTAGAGAATGGCTGGTATGGTGGAACACTGATATATGATCAAGATGAGAACAGCGGGGCTTACAAACATTATTCTGAACTTTGCCAGGTAAGCAACTCATAGGATTCGCATTGTTGTGACAGGCTAAAATCTCATCATTTTTTCTTTCTTCTTTTTGCTTCTGAAGGCGTAAGCTCACCTGTTTGTGCCTCTGATGTTGTAGGGGCCAGTCATGGATCCTTTCGAGCATGATCCCGAGAAAGAAAGGCATTACGTGGAGGCCCTTAGCGTGGATATTGAAATTACAAACGATGCACGGGTAGAGGCAGAAATGAAAGCCGCACTGGACGACTACCAGATAATAGGGTCGGACCTGAGCATCATCCCGTCATGCGGAGCGCTTGCTGAGGATCCAAGCCAGCTGACGAGGTGGATCATTGGAGATGAGAAGCTACTTGTCGGTGCTGCACAGTAGCTCGGTTTTCGCCAAGGGAGGGGCGTACAGATTGCTAGAACCGACATTTGTGATTCATTTCATTCACCTTTGTGTATTGTCAGCAACTTGTGATTCATTTCATTCACCTTTTGTGTATTGTCGTAGCAAGAAAGATCGACAAGAGAAAAATATGACCCTGTCTACATGAGGGACCGAGGGATCTTGGAAGAGATCAATTGTCAATAATAAATGTATTAATTGTCCCCAAAAATCGGGTTTGCCTCACATGTGGGGCTGCTATTTATAGTCTTTCGATAGGGTATGCGAGATTACATGTTTACCCCTAAAGAGGTCTTCCACCATTAGGGGCTACATGAGCTCTTCCTCTCCCTACGTGTAGCCTCCGTGTCATGGTGGACTTTCCGATCTTGGTCCAGCTTATCGGTACACCCAAATTCAACCGGCACCATCCTTCCTTCGCAGTGTCGAGTGTACTCTGGGCGTGGGTCCTAGGCGCCTCCCAAGGCTGCCTAGGAGGGGGGAGGCTCAAGGCCTTTTGGGCTGTGGTGCTTCAATGGTCTCTTGGAGGCCTTCGATTAGGCTTTGGGGCCCTTCAAGGAGTACCTAGTACCTTGGAGGTCTCGGCTTGTGGCCTTCGAGGGCTTCATGCGGTCTTCGTCGGGTTGTTAGGCAGCTGGGTCGCCCTACAACATGCCCTTCATTCACACAAAGTCTTGCTTCGTCATAGTTGAAACCGCGTCCTTTCTCGAAGGGTCCAGCACACCATCTCTTTCGACCGGGCGGCGTGTTATACGCGGGCCTCCCACGGAGCGGGTCGCCACCCGATGCAAAGGTTCTTGGGCATCGCGGCACCACGATGTCGCGCAGCTATGAGCGATCGCGCTTGTTCGACGGCGCTGGTCGATTGCTCGGCAGCGCCATGATGCCGTTAGTTAGCATTGATTGCGCCTTTGATTTGCACTCCGCCATCCTCGCTCGTGTGCACCATAATGTCGCTATCGGCATTGATTGCGCCTCGGTTTGTGTGGGCCATAATGTCATTGGTTGGGGTATTGTGTGTGGTACGTGTCACATGGTGACCGCCCGTGGCACTTTGGCTTCTTCGCCTGCTTGTTGTCTTCCGGTTTTTCTATAGAGGAGGGTAACCCCTCTTCGCTTCTTATCTTATGATACGAAACCTAGTTTTGTCCAACCTTTTTTCTTTCCGTCTCGAGGCTTGTGCAAGCTCGAGAGCTCTGCCAGGTCTTCGAGCTTCTAGATGACGAGGGCATAGCAAGGATGGGGGGGTCAGATATACCAAAGGACCTTGGCTTACGACGGTGATTTGAGCGGGTTCTCCGGACCTCGTTGTGAAGGAAAGGTCGAGAGCCTCGATAGGCACGGGTCCTGGAGCGGAGATTTGCCTGAGCCTCGGAGGACGAGGCGGTGGTCTTCGCCGCTTCTTCGACGCCGTCTCCTGCTCAGGCGTGGTAATCGGTCGAGTAGGTCCTTCGGTTGTATCGTGTGGAGTTTGCCAAGAATCTGACACCCAACTCCCTCATGAAGCTAGCGGTCTTCGAGTGGATCATGCGCGCTTACCGGGCGAAGCGGAGGGTTTCGTCAGATTTTTGCACGACGGGCGTTGCATACCAAGAATAAGAACACCGGCGAGACGTCAACTTTGAGCGCTAATTTTCACCAAAGTCACGCTGTTAGATGTACATGCCCGCCCGGCTATGAGGAATTGGTGGGATATCGATTGACGCAGAGGTGGTTTTACCACACGCCCTCGCTGCAGGCAATGGCCTTCACCAACGGAGGGCTTATCCACTCACCGCGCTCCGGAGGTTGTGCCGACGCTATGGGAGTAGGCTCTCCTTCACCGCAACTAGGCGCGACGAGGAGGCTCGACGCGGACCTCGCCGAGGAGTTTTGTGCTTCAGGATTTGACCTGGCGCAGTGAAGGATCAAGGATAACCGACTAGAGGGGGTGAATAAGAGGTTTTAAACTTTTTAACAATTTTAACAATTTGGTCAATAAATAACTTAGTCTAAACAAGTTATACTTCTAGCTAGGCAAATTAATCACAATAAACAAGCTAGAAATATAAATGCGAAAGTAAAGACTAGAGATAACCACAAAGACACGACGATGTTTTTCCTGTGGTATCAAGACTTGCTTGGCCTTCACTAGTCCACGTTGAGGAAGCTTGATGTCTCAAGCCGGCCCACGATTAAGCCTTCCTCAAATCACTATGGTTGTTCTTCCTCCGCCCGAGATGGTGAACACCGAACCACTCACAAGCTTGCACCGCCTCTTCACAATCTTCTTTGAAGAGATCACCGTGTTTCACCACTAACCGCCTAGGAGTGCGCAACACTCCAAGAGTAATAGACCAAAGTCTTCATTTGACAACACTTCAAGTGCAAATGGATCAACTAGGAGTATGAATGCACTTGAATGTATCTCAACAACTTCACAATAAATGCACAAGAGTGTTTTGAGTGTTGAGTGAATGCAAAGGCTCTCAAGGCTCTATGTATGTCAAATGGGCACTAGCAACCTTGACTTGAGCAGTTGAGGGGGGTATTTATAGCCCCTACCAACAATTATGATCGTTGGAGATTTAAACCCACTTCTCGTGCAAAATCGAACGCATCAAGAAGACAATTTACAGACGATCAAGACTTCGACCGAAAGCACACCAATCGGCCAGAACAAGCATTAAAAAGAAATACTAGCCGTTGATCGCCCAATGGAACGATCGCAGCAAACAAGCAGACGTCTGATGGTTCTTGGCCGTACTGCTTTTACGAAAGACGACCGCTTGTAGGGTTTCGCGATTACGTAAGATTTGCAAGCATTCGAAATTTTGTACCGCCAGATAAAAATCGGAATGACCGAGGTCGCACGACTGCTCCTAAGCGCGAACGTCCGATTTCCAGATGGAGTTTTTGAGCAGATTTGCACTTGTTCTATTTTTATTGAACCGCCTCACAAAAATCGGAACGACCGCACAACGGTACGACCGATAGTCACGGTCGGTACGACCGATTTCCATGAGAGAATCGAGGCAATTTGCAACGCTTCGGTTTTATTGAACCGCCAACTAAAATGCGAATGATCAGATGCAAGACGACTGCTCAAAGACCCTATTGCTCCGCCAACACTTAATTGGTTGTTCCTTCAAAATGCGGTACTACCACCAAGTAAACTCCTATCATATCATACTACCTAATCGAAGTATAATCAAGTACTACCTATTTTGGACAAAAGCACTTAAAACTTTTCAAATTATTTTCAAGTTTAAATTCACATGCATGCATGATCCTAAATTGATCCATTGGCACAAGAACATGCTATCAAGCTACTACCCATGATCCCTCTTAATAGTACGTCATTTATCCTATAATCCGGTCTTCCATCCAAAACACCTAAGACCGGTAAAATAAAAAGAGATCCTAGACTATTTGTACCTTGTCTTTGAGCCAAAAGATCTTCGTGTAGTCCATTTGCATGCCACTTTGCATCAATACGTTCACCAATGGGATTTAACCTTGTAAATACTCAATAAACACGTTAATCCCATATTCATATATTGTCATTAATTACCAAAATAATTTTGGGGCCTAGATGCTTTCAGCAGGCCGAGTGTGGAGTTGGGGGTCCCGCGACGATCTTCCGACGACGACCGTGGCAGGTATGCAAAGGTTTGTCTTTTTACGTTGTCGCCCGCTTGCTGCAGCCCGATTGGCGAGGCCACTCTGTCGCTGGAGCTTTTTTGGGGTCAGACATCGGAGAAGAGCACGCTAAGCGCGCCGGTGGTGCGCGGAGACCCAGCTGAATCACGCCTATCTAGACCCTACTGCTCGCTTAGCTGAGCGGCAGGATCCTCGACGAGGGTTGAAGAAGCGGCCTCGCGCACCCGAGGAAGGTGATGTCTGGGACCCGACACACGGTGTTCTCAAGGCCATTGAGTTGGCGACTTAGGCGCTGCTTTCGAGCAAGACGGTTGATGCAACGGAGGTTGGCGAAATGCGCGGCGCCTGCACCGGAGGAGTGGCGAAGCGCCGATCGAGCAATTGCCTTCTCAGGTCACGTGGTTCGTCCCCCGCATTGGGTGGTGTGGAAGGGATCGTGGGTCACAACATGGCGGGGGAGGCGGAAGGGTGGACACTGTTTTTGTGAGTGGGTTTGCCCTCAGAGGAGTCTCGATGTCGGTTCCCCATCGCATGTTTACAACGGGCTCGAGGATACTATCGGTGGCTCTCACCACGGGCCAGGAGGCAACTGGTGGGTTTTTTTTGCTTGCTCACAGCTCTGGCCTATACTACCTTGCAGCTTTGAGCGACAGGGGAGATGAGGTGCCCCCGCTTCGCGGAGCTCTAAGGCGGTGCCTTCATCGGATCCTGGTTCGGGGGTCGAGGGTACTGTTGACTTCAAGGTTAGCACGAGTATGGCAGAGGTCTGTGAAGAGATCGCGCGCTTCGCCACCCCTTCGTACATGGGGGAGCTTTTCTGGAGCATGCCCCTCCAAACGATGTTCCGGTTCGTCGAAGCAAACGTTGCAAAGGTATGGGCTGTGGTTTACCTATCTTTTATTCCCTTGGCTTGCTACCTGCCGCTTGCTGACTTGGGACTTCATGTAGACGCTAATGCTATCGCGGCACCCTCGAGGGAGACGCTTGTGCGGCTTCGACGAGAACCGTAAGAGGGTCGACTCGAGCAAGCTCGGTGAAGCATCGCGCGCGGAGTGCGAGCAGCATGCAGGGAGCACGAGGCCCCGGATAAGAAGGCAAGGGCCCTCAAGGATGGGTGGTCGAGCCGAGGAGGACCGCCGCACCCTTTGGTAGGACGTGGTGACGCCGCGAGGCATTCGGTCGATCTTGAGTCAGAGGTTCAGACCAACTCAAGCTCTCGTGATTCCGCGGGCTCGGCAACCTAGGAGGCCGGAGGACGCCAGAGTTATCCTCGGCGCTTCCTCCTTCAAGGAACCACTCCTTGACGAGATGGACATCACGCCGAGCGCCTTCGCCGCTGGGAGGTGTGTTTGCCGGCGGCCCGAGCGTACGGGGACCATTGTGCCAAGATGGTTTGGACGACGGCCTTCGCTTCCTTGGACAAGGCCGCGTGGTCACTTGGACGCCCTTACTACATGCTCTATGGCATTGGCGCATCACGAGTAGGTGGTCGTTAGGCACCACAGACGTGGAAGACAAGCTAAGTCTTCGTCCAAGACTTCTAGGCGCCGCAGGGCCGCGATGCGGCGATGGACTCCCTCCATGCGGTGCAAGCCCAGAAGAAGAAGGGCAAGGCTCCGGCGGATGTCCCGGAGGGTGCCGAGGGCCACCCACGGAGACAATGTGTGACTCTCCACCCGCTTGAAGTGCCCCAAGCTTAGATTTTATTTTTTTGTAAATAGGCCTTAGGCTATCTAGCTTCCTTCCCTTTTTTTTGTTTTCGCACCTTCGGGCTCATGTACCTAACGGGCCATGAGGGTTCGCTTTTTGTAATGACCTATTTTGAAAGAAAATTTTGAGGGAATCGGTTATGTGCATGGTGTTGTATGTTTGTTTTTCACAGATGGTTACATTTTGAATCACTGGTTTCGCAGATGACACCCTGCTATTTCATTGCATTATCGACCTAGGGCTTCGATTGTCCGAGGGTCGATCGCTGAAGGTAATCGACTTCACGCGAAGCTAAAGGCAGAGCGTCCGCCTCCGCCTGCTTATCATAGTAGTGGAAAAAACTCGCTAGTAACCACCGCCACGGCTTGGTCCGGGAAGGAAAATCCCACCGCTTTTTCCGGGTTTTGCAAATTCAATTTTTAATTTTTGACATTCGCCGGTTTCAGCTTAAATTCAACCGGTTTTTTCCGGAAACTGACACGGTTGGTTTTTTTTCCCCACCACCCGGCGGATTTGGTCCTCATCGCTTTTGGATCCTTGGTTGTAGCTATGCTATCGAGGCGGTGTACCATCGCGCCAAGTGGCAATACCGGCATTTCGCGAACCCGAAGGTTACCATGGAGGAGTTCGCGCTTTATAGGGCAAGGCCTTCGCGCGCATGACGAGATGGTCCGCTTTAGGAGCATGGGCCCATGTGGCTATCGCCAAGACCCTTCGCCCTCGTGCACCAAATCGGCGTCTGCGTTTCGGTGCCGCTTCCCGACGCCTGCTCGTGGGGGAATGCGATCGGGTCTCGCGAGAGACTACTTGCGGTTTATGGGACTGGACGTCCGATAAGGAGTCATGCATGAGTGGTTGGTTTGCCCAAACATGATTTATGCCACGACCCCATAGTTGTATGCGATTTGTATGAGTATGTTGTAAATGTTGTCTCAGATGTTGTATCCGATACCCCTCTCCGCTTTTTTTTCTTTTATTGGGCCGATTCTTCATTGCATGTATTCGTATATCAGACTTTGTGGTGAATAAAATGGTTTATTGGTGTGTGCACTTTTGTCATGGCTTGACCCTTTTGCTTTGCATGTACAAATGTGGTCTGACCATTTTGTTTATGTAGGTGGGGAGGTTGGGGCTAAACCTAGCGTCGCCCCCATATTTTTATATAGTGCTCCGTGAGCGCTTAGCTTTTATGCAGGGGAGGCGGCCTAGCATCGCCCCCATAGTTTTTATATAGGGTTCTGGGAGCCCTAGCTTTTGGGAGAAGGGAGACAAGCCTAGCGCCGCCCCATACTTTTTAGATAGGGCCCGGGGACCCCTAGCTTTGGAGGAGAGGCGGCCTAGCCATGCCCCTCATATTTTTAGATAGGGCTCTGTGAGCCCCGACTTTTATGGGAGGAGGCTAAGCCCAGCTGCCCCCATGCTTTTTTAAATAGGGCTCCGGGAGAGCCCTAGCCCTATCTTTTGCGAGGAGGAGGTGAAACCTAGCACCATCCCCCATGCTTTTTAGATAGGACTCTGGGGGAGCCCTAGCTTTTTTGCAAGAGGGAGACGAAGCTTAGCGTCATCCCCCATATTTTTTTAGATAGGATTCCGTGGGAGCCCTAGCTTTTGTGAGGGGGAGGCAAAGCCTAGCGCCGCTCCCTATACTTTTTAGATAGGGCTCGGGAGCCCTAGCTTGGGAAGGAGGCGGTTTGCAGCGCTGCCCCTCAGATTTTTTTGATAGGACTCTGTGGAGCCCTAGCTTTGTAGGGGGAGGCGGCCTAGCTGGCCCCCATACACTTCACACTCGTGGGAGTGAGTTAGTGTGACCTCGTGTGTCCGCTTTATTAAACGGTGACAAAATGCCCAAAAGTCACACACTTGATTTTATACACGCCTCTCGCTGTTGATGGACGGTTAGTGCGATTGTCCCAAGAACCGACTTTTTACACTGTTGGCCCTAGGGATAGAATTTACAGAGGCTTTTAGCATTCCGTGTGTGGTCTAGTTGTTGTCCCTTCGGTGTCGCGATGTAGTAGGAATCGCCCTTGTGTTATGGGTGATGATGTACGACCTTCCTACTTGGATTCCAAATTTTCCTATGGTCGTGGGATTTGCGGCTCGCTTGAGGACCATATCGCCAAGGGACGAATCTTGACCTTCCGTTGTACGCCCCGCACGACTCCTTTGGTGTACTTTGTCATGGTTGATATGGATTGCACACGATGTTCTTCGAGGAGGTCGAGAGCGATCCTCGACCCTGTGCTCGCTATCTTCTATTTCTTGAGGACTTGGTCGCGAAGCTCCCCGGTCATGGCTTTGTCGTCGAAAAGGAGCTTGAACGAGAGAATCCTCGTGGGCCTCGGTTGTTGAGGTTCAGAGTGCCCATAGGACTTTCAAGTTCTTTGGGCCGAGTCCTTCAGCAAGCCCACAAGGCGCTTTGTCGCCCCCGCCAGAAGATTGCCGCTGGCTCGCCGATCGCCCTGCTGACTCGGATGTCCTATCGATCCGAAGCATATGCTTGTTACCGTGCCTTGGCGTAATGCTCAAGGATGCCGAGACTAACCGGTGCCATTGTTTGCGACGATGTCGCGTGGCACCCATATATGCAAATGATGTTTTCTATGCGAACCGCCAGCTGTGGCGGCCGTGATTTTGGCGATCGCTCACTTATGCACCGGAGAAATACTCGATGGCGATAAATGCGGCGAGATTGCCCTTGGTCGCCGAGAAAGGGTCAATGATGTCGAGCCCCATCGTGCGAAGGGCCAAACCGGAGGCGGGGTTGCGTGGGACCGCCGCACCTTCGACTGCGATCGCACCCTTGGCGCCATGGACGAGATCTTGTGCATCCTGAGCATTGTTGGCCAATAAAAGCCTTGGCGAAGGTTTTGCCACGAGGCCCCGGGCGCTTGATGTGCGCCACAAGGCCCCTCGTGGATGTCCCTTATGAGAGATCGCCTCCTATTGGGATACACATTGTAAGAAGGAGCGCAGACACCTCCTTTGTATAGTTGACCATTGATGATGCGGTAATCAGGGCTCTTTGTGCCGAGGCGCTTTGCCGACACTATCTTCGGTTCCTCGCATGAGGTATTTGGTGATGGTGTCTCACCACCAACCCTCACAATAAGGAGCACTAGGCTTGACGGTCAGTAGCTTGTGCTTTGGGCGAGCTCTTGTGCCTCGCAAGAACCCCTTGTGCTTCAAGCATTAAGGGACCCGTAGTTTCAGAGAAGACTTCGGCGAGGGCGCCATCGAGCGGGCCAACTTTGCGAAATGGTTAGTTACTTCGTTGTTACTTCTGGGATGGTTTGGACGGGATGTTAAGGAAGTGCTTTGTCGCCGCAAGACCGCAATTAGGTATCCGCCATTTCGGGTCCTGGATATGAACGATTTATCAAGCGCCCCACCATCGACGGAAGTCACTTTTGATGATTATGTGCCGCCCCTAATGCCTTTTGTTTGCGGAGGCCCGATAGCAGGTGGCTTCAGACTTGAGGTGTTGTTTGTTGTCGAAAAGTCAAGGCATGTGGCGGCGACACGCTCGCTTGTTCGGTTCGGCCAAGATGGTCGTTATGCCCGCTACTCGCATGCGCACCAAGATTTGTCACTGTAGATTGTCCATGTGGCCTTGATCCTTCTTGGGGTTGTTCTTGATATGGGAGGGTCCACTCAATGATTTAAGTCGGCGAGGTCCTACAACTTGATGGGCCATGCGCGCCGCGAAGGTGAGGTTGAAGGCGCTAACTCTACGCCCACTTGCCTATTCGCCCGAGGCGCCCTTGTTCCAGAAAGCATCAATGCTAGCGGTAAACGCTGGGATCATGATGACGCGGTGCTAGGAAGTAATGCCTGAGCTATGCGCTGCCATGAGCAGTATGATGCCACTTTTTTCAATTTCTGTATTTGATCTTAGTCTCTGAGGGCCTCTCAAACGTAATATACAAGGTGTTGTCATTGTTTTCTTGAACAAGGACTACACTCACCGCCGACGAGGAGGCAACGAGGTGCAATAGGAGGTCCGTGGTTGGGCTTGGGGCTGGTTAAGCTTGTGAGTTGGGCAAGGTATTGCTTGAGCTCTTGAACGCCTCTCGCGCTTCTTCGCCTAACTAATGGCTCGTTCCTCGAGTATCCTAAAAAGACAGGCCTCACTCAGAGAGCAGACAGAACCAACCGAGGGTCATGAGGCGCCTGGCCACTGCAGGTACCTCTTAACGCCGCAAGGAGGCTCAATTTCTTGGTTGTCTTTTATTTTTTCGAGGTTGGCATTGATACCTCTTTCAGACACGAGGAATCCTGTGAGCTTGCTCACCTTTACAATCAAGGCGATTTTTCTGGGTTGAGTTTGATGCCCTCCGCCTGTGGATGGCGAAGTTTCTCAGAGGTCCTCTATGTGGAGCCTCATGAGCCTACTTTTGACCACTATGTCGTTGATGTATGCCTCGATGTTGCAAGAGAGCTAGTCGGGCTAGCGCCTTTCATGATGAGTCGAGTGAAAGTTGTGCCCGCTTCTTCAGTCGTAAGGGCATGCGAGTGAAGCAATATGTGTCGATTGGGGTGATGAAGGTGGTTTTGGTTCATCCTCCTGGCTATAAATATCCGATGATACCCGAGTAGGCGCCCAGAAGCTTTCATCACCGCAGACCAAGTGGCGCCCACTAGTTGGTCGATGCAGGTAGAGGGAAATCGCTCTTTGGGGATGCTTTGTTGAGATCGGTGAAGTCAATCTGACATGCGCCATTTGCGTAGTGTTTTTCTATACCAAGACGGGTTGGCGTACCATTCGAGCGCTTTGATTTCACGAATGACTCTCGACTTTAGCGCCTTATATCTTTCTTGGTTACTTCCACGCTTCCAATCGACATGCGACGTAATTTCGCCTCCTTGGGGGTGCGCCGCTGATGGCCAGCAAAGGTTCGATGGTCTCCCTGTACCCTCGATGTCCTCCCGCCCCACGAGAAGATATCTGTGTTGTGGAGTACTTCGAGGATGGCTTTGTGTGCTTCGGGAGCTCCGCCTGGGCCATCGTTTTTTCGGGAGGCTTTCTTAGAGGGACTTTTCAAAGTCGCCCTCCGATCCGGCCTTTAGCACCATTTTGCCGAGGGGTGTTCGCCCGTGTTTGTGTCTGCTTGGACTATGTGGACGCATGGTCGGGTGAGATTGTCTCTAGCTCCGCTCTGCCTCACCCGCCTTAGTCCTCGCGACCGTAATTATACCTTTCGGCGTGGGGATCTTCATGCATGTGTAGTTGTGGTGTGCTATTGTGCCAAGGTATTCGCGGTGGTCCGCCGAGGATGGTGTTGTAATCGGTAGGGCATCTAGACGACGCCGAACGTGATGACCTTGGTCCCGATGCGAAGTCATTCCGAACGTGATACCGGTCAATTTGGCCTAAGGACGCCACCGCCTTGAAGCTCGCCAGGTATGCCCGAGGGCGCAAACAATCCTCGTGGATCATCATTTTGTCAAAAGCATCCGCAAATAGTAGGTTCGCGGGCTTCTCCGTCTCATAAGGACGCCGCTTAACCTCAAGTCCACGATGTTGGCGAAAATGACGAGATGGTCCTGATGAGAGAAGTACATGCCCCTCGCATCTTCTGGGTCAAAGGTGGTCGGTATTCTCGGCATAGCGAGGTGGGTTGTAGGTAGGGTACGCCGCAACGTGGTGGATCTGGCTGCCGTATGCTCGCTGCTGCCTCTTTGACGCCATGCCGAGCGAGGATCCTCCCATGATCGTGATTATGATTCTTTTATGGTGCTCCCCATGGCCTCCTTCTATGTGGGTCCTTAGCGACGGAGAGAGCAATGGTTTCCTGCCTCAGTATGTCTTCACGCTTGGTCACGACCGACCGCGGTTTATGTAGTCTTGCATGGCCGATGGTATGACACTCTTTAGTTGTATGTGATCCTCTCGCGGAGATCACAAAATAATGGAGGGTCTCCTAGATCGATTTGGTTGTTCCGTTATCGCCACCACGCCTGTGGGCCCCACTCACGCCTCCTCGACCTCCTCGCCTCCTTGAGGGGTTGGGCCCACGTGGTAGACGCTCCGCCTTTTCCAGTAGTTGGTCCGTGGCTTGGCGGCCCCCTCAGCAGTGGTCATGATTCTCTTTTCTCGGCAATTGGCACAGGGGTGCCGGGTAGCCGACACTGGCCTCCACCCTTGGTGTTGTCTTCTCGCTAGGGCGCATCGCTCCATCTTGTCAAAAGCTCGCCATCGTATGTATGGGCTTGTGAGCTAATCTTTGACAGGGGCCCTCCAAGTCCACATGTGGTCAGGTTTATGACTGTGGTTTCGTTGACTCCCTTCACTTGGCACTTTACCTTCGTGATTTTTTTAAAGAAGTTGTAGAGGGACTCGCCTCGAGGCTTGCTTTATTGCGTAACAAGTGCCCCGCTTCCTTTGGCTCCTGCCAGAGTTTCTCCTGGAAGTTGTTACGCACGAGATCCCACAACTTCTCCCACGCCAGATATGGACCGGGAGGAAGATGAAGAACCATATCGTGAGCCACACCGCTGAGGGCGAGGGTGATGCCTTTTGCTTTAGTGGTGTCATCTCCTCCGGCCATCTCAATGGCGGTTTCGTACACCCAAAGGAACTCCGAGGGGTCCGTGCACCCTTCGAAGGGCCTGATGTCCGGTATTTTGAAGCCCGGAGGCCAACGGGCCATCTCCAGTCCCGCGCTCATCGGGGAGTTAGGGTCCCCCCTGAGTAGCGGAGCTGGGGTATGGTTGTAGGTGCCGAATGGGAGGCCCTCCCCACAAGGGTTTGCCCTGCGCGAGGGCTATGATCCCGGGCTATGAGGGGCCTGCTTGGCCGGAAGACCCAAAGATATCCCGGACGGAGGTCCGCCCTCGCTAGAGGGTCTCAGAGGCTTCCGGTCACGCCTGCCGCCTGGTGGAGGTGGACCCGTCGGGTGGTTCTCGGAGAGATGCCTCTTGAGCCGGGTGTCGCTCCGACGATGTCTCCTCTGGTGGAGTTATTGGCTTCCTCCTCCGCTTCAAAGAAGGATCACTATCGCCATTTGAGGTCCCGGCTTGGCCCTCTGGGTGCTTAGCCACGGCCACGCTGGGCCGCTTTGGCCGAGACCTTGGTGTAACCTTCCGAGGGGCCATGCCGATGCCTCTGAGTTGTGCTTTATGACTTTCTTGTCGAACCCCACTGGACGGCGCCAATTGTCGTGAATAAGGAAGACTAGACAAGAGAAAAAGAGGACCCCTGTCTACATGAGGGACCGATGGATCCTCAAGAGAGGATCGATTGTCGAATAAATGTATTAATTGTCCCCAAAAATCGGGTTTGCCTCATTACATGGGGGGCTACTATTTATGGCCTTTCAACAGGTATGCGAGATTACATGTCTACCCCTAAAAGGTCTTCCACATTTAGGGGTCAGTAGGGCTTTTTCTCTCTACTGTAGCCTGCTCACGTGGACTTCCTCGATCTTGGTCCATCCGCAGTACACCTGGTCCATTAGTGCCATCCTCCTTCGGGTCATACCGAGTGTGCCCGAGGTGCGGGCCCAGTGCCCTTCACGGCACCCCTACGCCCCCAAGGTGGTCTCGTGGGGGCTCGGCCGCCTTCGGGCCTATGGTGGTCCAATGCTCCGCCGCCTTCAAGCATCCGCTTTGGCTGGCCCTCCGATGGAATACCGACACTGGGGCCTGGCCAGGGCCTTGGGGGTTTCATGGTCTTTGTCGTCAGCCGGGTAGGTGGGATCGCCCTATGACATGTATGTATAGAAAGGGCTTGGATCCTGGCGCCTTGTATTTGTCGGGCTTTTGTTGGGAGCAAAGATGCATCCAAGATTAAAGAAACCGCCCGTGCCAATAGCCTTGGACCCACGGTGGCCTCCTCATCCTCAAGAGCCTATATAAAGGAGGGGACCCACAACAATTGTAACATTGTTTTCAAGAGCAATAAAGAGAAGTCCTAAGTCCCCTCATATCTCGTGTTCAATCTATTATTCGTTCTTGTGTTCTTGCATTGTTCTTACGATTCTCGAAGTTTGTCTAAGTAATCACTTGATTGGACTCGCCAATGACGATTCCTCAACACGTTATCGTAAGACGATCGACTCTCCTTGGATCGAAGGTAATCGCCGATGAACCACACTCATAGATGTAGGATCAAGGATAACCGACTAGAGGGGGTGAATAGGAGGTTTTAAAACTTTTTAGCAAATTAACAATTTAAGCTAATTATGAATTATGTCTAAACTAGATACAATTCTAGCTAAGCAATTTAATACAAGATAAATGCTAGAATTGTAAATGCAGAATAAGTAAAGACAAGAATTAACCACAAAAGAGACAACGATGTTTTCCCATAGTATCAAGACTTACCGGTCTTCACTAGTCCACATTGAGGAAGCTTGAACGAACTCAAAGTTGGCTCCACTAATTAAGCCTTCCTCGATCACTATTGGTTGTTCTTCCTCCGCTCGAGATGGTGAAACCGAACCACTCACAATCTTGGCACCGCACCTCTTCACAAGCTTCTTGAAGAGATCACCGTGTTCTACCACTGTCGCTCAGGAGTTCAAAGAAAACTCCAAGAGTAATAAATCGATGACCTCGCTGATGGCACTCAAGTGCAAATGGATCAACTAGAATGAGTGATTGCACTTGAATTGGTTCAACTACCTCACAATGAATGCACAAGTGTATTTGAGGTGTTGAATGAATGCTCAAGGCTCTAAGGATGTTGAATGAAGAGTTGCCCTCTGTCCTAGAGCAAGTGGAGGGTATTTATAACCCCACAACAAAATCCAATCGTTATGAGAGAAACCTCACTTAAGAAAATGCGGTATTACCGCCAACCAAGGTGCGACTACAAGATTCCACCAACCGCTCAGAACGGCTACAACAGAGCATTAACTACATCCGACATATTCGTTTTAAATGCGCGCAAGAAGATTACCGCCAACTATCATACGGTCATACCGCTTAAGCCTCGGTCGATCGCGACAAAGGAGCGGTACTACCGCTCGCAGAAGTTTCCAAACTCGCTGAAAAGGGTGCTTCTCTGGTTTTTACATACCGCCACATAAAATTCGAACGACCATGGAGCAAGAGTTCCGCCATTAAAGCTCCAAGATTACCGCAAGAACCCTAACTTGAACCAAAGACACCCAAACACGCTAGCCACGTGGATGGCTTAGATGCAATGGGTTGTTCGACCATGCTTAAACCACACGATCTTGAACTTTTCGGACAAATTAACGCCCACTAGTATCGCCAAAGGAAGCGCGTAATACGCTAAGCGGTAGTCCCGCCAAGAAACACCGGTACTACTGGTTTTAAGGGAGCACAAGAGCTCCAAAAGAGTCTCTCCGAAAATACGCCCGCCATTTTTCGAAGTAACGAGAGCAAGAGTACCGCTTAAACAACTAAGCAGACTACTGCTCCAAGGGTTTTGCAAATTCAACACAAAGGAGTCTCTCTCGATTTTACATACCACAACTAGAAAATGGAATTACCATGATGCGGTCAGATCGCTCACAAGGGCGCTATATCGCAAGAAATAAGTTGACAGCACGCGTTTGAACCGCATTAACGGACGGGTCCGGATTAATTGGGTCAGTTTTCGACTATGCTTAAACCACACGATCATGTCACTTTCGGACGGTCCGAACGCCCACCTGTAATACCACCAAGAAATGCACGGTCATACCGTTAAAGCGGTAGTTCCACCGCTAACCTCCCAGTACTACCATTTGTGCTTTAATTGCACGATGACTTTCAAATTCAAATTCAAATGCATGCATGATCCTAAATTGATCCAAATGACACAAGAACATGCTATCAATCTACTAGTCATGATCCTCTTAATAGTATGGCATTTAACCTAAATCCGGTTTTTTCAACCATTTCTCCTAAGACCCAGTAAAATATAAAAAGGATTCTAGACTATTTGTACCTTGTCTTTTATCCAAAAGATCTTCATGTTGTCCTTAGCATGCATCTTCAAGCCATCAAACTCACCAATGGGACTTAACCTTGTAAATACTTTAATAAACATGTTAATCCCATATTCACATATTGTCATTAATTACCAAAACCATTTTTAGGAGGCCTAGATGCTTTCAATAGATCGAATCGCTTAGAAGCACATGTAACTAAATCCAAA
>JAYEVD010000209.1:0-79268 GCA_036346405.1 Phyllostachys edulis
AATTGGGCCATGCAAGACTTCACCATTCTCACATGCCTCTACGGTTCAATCTCGGATGAAATCCTTGATATTATCATGGAGATAACACGGTTTGCTCAAGAACTACGGATCGCCACGAGGACCTCTTCTGCGACAACAAGGAGAAGCGGGGCTATCTACCTCACCGCGAGTTTAGTTACATGCGTCCAAGGTGACACATGCATCACGGCATATTGCAAGAAACTCAAGTCCATCGCCGATGCTCTTCGCAATGTTGACCAACCCGTCTCAAACAAAATTCGGTGCTTAATGTCCTCCGTGGTCTCGATCCACACTCTCCCAAGCGGCGCCCATCATCTCTTTGTAGGCACCCTTTCCCGGTTTTGTTCGTGCCGTTCTATGCTCCTCCTCGGCGAAATGCGTGTGAACAATACTAAGAAAGTCACCGCCACTCTCGCCCTTCTTCCACGGCCTCCTCGGCTCGGGGCACATTACCTCTGCGGTGATGCCTCTGTCGTGCTAACGAGCACTAATGGCA
The DNA here is from genome assembly GCA_036346405.1 of Phyllostachys edulis. Lineage (NCBI taxonomy): Eukaryota > Viridiplantae > Streptophyta > Magnoliopsida > Poales > Poaceae > Phyllostachys > Phyllostachys edulis. The sequence goes on from JAYEVD010000209.1 coordinate 518, forward strand.
TGCTCGATCATCACGGCAAGAACAAAGAGGCGTCGCGGTAAGAACTACGACAATGGTGATCGCCCTCCACCAACAATCGTGGTACTACACCACTGCCTGGTCCTGGATTTGCTACTCTCCATGGGTCGCCCAAGGACACCGAGTGGTGGCGCTGGCGACTTCTTCTTTGGCCAAGGCCTTCTCGACCCGCTATCGTCAGATCAACACCAGGCTTACACCACTTCTTATGCACCATCATACATGTCCTCCTCTCTTGCTATGCCTTCATGGGACCAGTCTAGCCTCATCTCCACCATGAACAACCTATCCATGCAATAGACCTCAAATGGATTCTATTGGTGGGTCATGCTGTGATGCCACCTCCCACATGGCCTAGGATGATGGTATACTTTCTTCTTATGTTCCTATTCTTTGTGTTGGACACACCTCCCTTTGCACACCGTACACATCTTTTCCTCTTTGTCATGTTCCTGTCGTTTCCTCTTTTGTCAAAAACCTAATTTCCATTAGTTAATTTACTCATGAGAATTTGTCTTCCATCAAATTTGACTCTTTTGGTTTCATTGTCAAGGATCTTCTAACCAAGAGAGAGATTCTCTGTTTGCAATAGTAATGGCGACCTCTACACCATCCACAACACTACTTTCGTAGTGAGTTCTCATGCTCTCTTGTCCACCACACACACCCGGCGTGGCGTTATGACTTTTCTTGAGAACTTCGTCTTTTATTTCATGTAATAAGGTAGACACCTCCACATGTCATGCTTGTCGCATTGGCAAACATGTTCAGCCGCCCTTCTCGAGTTCTAGCCCGTCCACTGTTGCTTCCTTTCAATTAGTGCATTGCGATCTTTGGACATCACCTATACTCAGGATTTCGGGTCTCCAATACTATCTTGTTCTCATTGACGATTTCTCACACTTTTTTGGTCTTTTCCTTCACGGAAATCGAGGTTTTGAACACATTGCAGCCTTTCATGCATATGTTCAAACCGATTCGCCGCATTCCACTTGATCCATTTAGCGGAACAACGGTACAAAATTTGTTAACTCCAAGACTTTGGATTTCTGTCGACGCTATGGCATACACCTTCGTCTATCCTGCCCATACACCTCCCCACAAAATAGCAAAGCCGAGCGTGCCATTCGTACCATCAACGATGTCATCTGCACACTCTTATTTCAAGCCCACATGCCACCCCCCCCCTACTGGACTGAAGCCCTCAACACCGCAATATACCTCCTTAACCGACGTCCATCCAAGTCCAGCAACTTTTCCATTCCCTTTGAGCGTTTACACAACAAACAACCCTCCTACAACCACCTTCGCGTATTCGGGTGCCTTTGTTATCCTAACCTCACCTCCACCTTTGCTCATAAACTCTCTCCCCACTCCACAGCATGTGTCTTTCTCAGCTACCCTAGATCTCATAAAGGATACCACTACCTTGACCTTGCCACCAAATGAGTCATCCTCTCACGCCATGTCGTGTTTGACAAGCATCTATTTCCTTTGAAACAAATACAACTCTAGTGCAAGCTGAAACCTTCGATTTCCTTGACCTGGTTAGTGTAGATCTTCCCATTCCTATTGTTGCTAAAATCCAACCTACCGCACCTCCAGATTCTCTTGCCGTGTCTTCCGCAGCAATCTCTCTCATAGAGCATTCCACGCCCCTTTCCGTGCGGCCTGTTTCAGCAGCACCAACTTATACCACAACAACTGCCTTTGTCGCACACTCTACCGTTTCAGTTCCTTCGCTCATACCATCTGCAGCGTCAGACCACTTTCCTGCTGTGGCGTCACTCCCAGCTGCCACGACAGCATTAGCCTCCTTGGTGCCACCCACCGCATCAGGTTCTGTTGCTTGGCCAGCACCTGGCCCGCACATGATGACCACGTGCACCAAGTCCGGTCTTGTGTTTCCCGTGGACCAACTAAACCTTTCTCAACGACGACTTCTCTTTCTCCCATTCCAAAGACCTATCGTGTCGCTCTACAAGACCCACACTGGCGTCAAGCCATGATAGATGAGTACAAGGCTCTCCTTGATAACCACACCTAGTCTCTTGTTCCTCGCCCCCTGGTGCTAATGTTGTCACCGGAAAATGGATCTTCAAGAACAAGTTTCTTTTTGATGGTTCACTCACCAGATACAAAGCATGGTGGATCATCTGTGGTTATTCCCAACAAACAAACATCGACTACGATGAGACCTTCAGTCCCGTTGTCAAACCATCCACTATGCGGGTAGTTCTCAACCTTGCTATTTCTTGTTCCTAGCCCATCCATCAACTCGATGTTAAAATGCCTTCTTACATGGCTCCTCAATGCGACGATCTACTATCAGCGATCATCCGGTTCCTTGATACCACTCGCCTCGGCATATGCTGTCGTCTCCACAAATCTCTTTATGGCCTTAAATAGACTCCACGTGCCTAGTACTAGCACTTTGCTACGCATACACGCACGTTGGGTTTTATTGCCTTATCCTTGGATACCTCTCTTTGTGTTTGGGATGGCGCCAACATTGCCTATCTCCTTTTGTATGTTGATGACACATCCCGTTGTCTCCTCCACCACATTGTTGGGCGGCTCATTCATAGCCTCCACAGAAGTTTGCCATGACCGACCTTGGTGCTCTTCACCACTTTCTTGACATTGTCGTCACCCGCACACCGAGAGGCTTGTTTCTCTCTCAATGACAAAGACGCCATGCGACTTACTTTTATCATGCCGTATGCTCGGTGCCACACTACTACCACTTTGTGGACACGGAGCAAAGTTGTCCGCCACCGATGGGTCCTTGTAGCGACCCATCTAAGTATTGAGTCTTGCGGGTGCACTCAATATCTCACCTTGATGCGTCCCGACATCGCGTATGCCATTCATTGGGTCTTCTTACATATGCATGCTCCACGGGAGCCGCACCTTGTTCTCATCAAGCGTATCTTGCCTTCGTGTTAAGGGCACCATTGCTCACGGTTTGCAACTTCAAGCCTCCGCCGCGGACACATTGATCGCCACTCTAACGTGATCGGGCGGTTGCGGACTCCCGCCGTTTCTCGTCCGACCATCGTGTGTTTATCTTGGGGACCGGCGAGGATTAAAATATCTATGTATTACTTTAATACATAATAAAAGACTATATGTCTTCGTGGTCGTAACCCCTAAGGCTAATGACCTCTATGGTCGTAAGGATTCTAAAGGTTACATAATGGGAACCCTAGTCGGATGATGTCATGTGCCTAGTCCCCGACCAGATGACTACTCGCAAAAGCAATGAACTGGCATCTAGATTTAACTCTAAGTATATTCCTTACCGTGTGATGAATAGAACACATGCCATATTTGCCACATACCACGCGATGTTTCATGGTCCTAAGACACTAACAATAACCACCATACGGTTGAGTATCTCACAGACATCAACCGCTGAATGGTTGATACTTCACCAATTACCGCCTCCCTCCGACCAGTCGCGACACTTTCAACAGGCGTCACTTCAAGAAGTAATTGCCACCACTTCATCGACTACTTAAGGGACTACGAACGGCAGAAAGGACAATCGCATTCCATCAGATTGAAGCACAACAATCAACATTAGATTCATGTTTCAAGCCTGATTCAATAGCATAGCAAGCACTACGCTCAGTGTAATTAGGATTAATCCTTTGTCTTGTCAAGAGCACCTCAGTAAGGATCCGGATCATAGCAATAAAGAGCGGTCTCATTCTCTCCCAAGAACTCTTTGCCATTTTTTCTCTGTTTATTTCGTAAGATTGGTGACTCGATTGTCGGCGGTGGGCGCCAACCATGGAGAAGAAGGCATTGAGTTCTCGAAAATTACTTCGCTCAACCATTCCTCATCCATTTCCTTTGCCCCATCATCACTCATGCGAACATGGCAGGGACTTGGGAAGAGGAAAACCGATTCGACCTCGCGGACTACTCTAACCTCGATATGGACTCATGCATCCGCGCCATGGAAGAAAACGGGATGCCATCATCCTCCTCCGCCGGCTCACCATTCGCAGAGATTAGCAAAATCGACCGGATGGATGAGGATTCACCACCACCATCAATGGCGCTCTCAGAGGAACCGCTCGTTCCGACTAGTTTGGAACGTTCGAACGCCTCTACAACCCCAGTCGATTCGACAGGCAAAAACGGCAACGGAAGCCCAGTGCTGCAATCAGATAGTCCATGTACTCTCGATATTGTCATGGACGACCAGTATTCGCCAACGGCTCCAACGTATTACGAGGGCTAACCGACATCTGGTAAGGGTATCAATGAAGTTATCACCGATCGTAGGCCAAGTGGGCATGGTGAAACTCAGCATACGATCGGCAATCTGCCGGATCAGGCTGAGTCCACCACAAAGCCCACCAGAGACGGTAATCTACAACCGCTCCCCATCGTGGAGGCTCCTTGCTGAAGCTCGAAGGCTCTCTTAGCTACGACGGAGCTCATCAAAAATCCTTGTTGGTGCCACGAAGTTAACGCAATCGAGAGATACCAATATGGATGCCATGCACGATCCTCCACGGGTTAACTTCGCCACCACTTGCTAATAGAAATGGTATGAGCGCTCAAGCACGAACTACGAGGCGGAGAGTGATGGGCGTGCATCGATTAATTACTTTGTTCCTACCCCACCATGAGTAAGAGGTCAGACAGGGCCAACCGGAAGGTCGAGGGAAAACTCAACTCATCGAACGAGCACTGCAAGCGGGAATCTTCCACGGCCTTCAATAACAATACAAAACCTGCAACGAGTCTGAGATATTCTGAATAATCCTTAACTCCGCTATAGCGAGAATTCGTGCTATGTCTAACTTGCAGGGAAGGTGTCGAAGATCCTCCAATAGACTATGTAGCTTACATAAATGTATCGGGAGCAAAGAAACTCAGAAAGTCACACGATGACCTCGTCTCAGCGCTCATCCCTCAGCAGAGGGAAACATGGTCAATCGGAGGACCGATCGAACCAAGACCCCCTCATAGGTTCTAACCAGGGAATCACGAGGGAAGATGACTCTTCACAACAGCCACTCCTCCTCCTCGTCAGGAGGAACGACCACTTGATCCAGGCAATCTCATGCATCATCTGAACCAAGCAGGTGGTTAAAGACATTATCATAACGTCCACGACCGGATTGGGACATCGGATCCTAGATATGTAAATCTAAGGAACCGATCCCCAACCGACTATAATCCGGCTCCTTTTCAGAGAAGGCACCATGATTCCATTACGGGATGTCGAGCGTTCTCGGCAGAGCTCCAAGCTGTTCGTTGGCCGGACAAGTTTCGACCAGCCAATATAGAGAAGTTCAATGGGACTCAGAGCCTATTAGAATTTCTTCAAATATATACTACCGCCATCAAAGCATCCGGTGGTAATGACAACGCACTGGCAAATTACTTGCCCATGGCCCTTGAAGGGTCTGCCCGATCGTGGTTGCTCAACCTACCGGTCGGATGTATCTACACTTAGGAGCAGCTCTGTGACACTCTGATCGCCAACTTTTAAGAGACGTACGGCCATCCCGGGAAGGAGGATGATCTGCGTTGGATGAAGCAGAAAACCAATGAAACTATTCGACAATATATCAAGAGATTCGGTCAAGTTTGAAACTCTATCCCAGATATCGCAGATTCCTCTGTCATCCAGCTTTTAAAGCAGGGCTGAGGAATCACCGGTTTATGGAGGATATTGCAATAAATCCTCCACGAATGACCGTCGAACATTTCGACATGACAGACAAGTATGCGACCGCTAGTGAAGCGGTCGAATGGTGTGAAGCTATTGATCGAAAAGATAAAAATCCTCAACTTGGCTTGGAGAAACAAGATAAGAAAAGCAATAACTCTTTCAAGGTAAAAAGAATCGCAAGCCCGACATCAAAGAAGTCCTTGCAATTCCCGAAAAAATTACCAAGGGTAAGAAAGACTTCTTTGAGTGAGAACAAAGCTAAGACTCCGACCAGCGACTACAAGAAAAATAAGAAGTGGTGTTCACTTCACCAGCAAAGAGGCATGATCTATGCACCGAGGGCACAAAAGAAAGCTGGGGATTACTACTCGGGTAAGGTCTCTTCCCTCCACAATGAACTCGGAGAGCCAAACTCGAAAGTATAAAGATGGCGATGAAGAGATGGAGTACCGGGAGCCTCAACACACTATTGACATGATCTTGGTGGATTCTCCTCGTACAAGTCAAGACGACATATGAAGACCGTGGAGCGGGAGGTCAACCTTGCCGAGTCTCCGATCACCGTCAAGCCGTCCGGTGGTTAGAAACTTTAATGTCCTCCAACAAAGAAAGGCGCCACATCCCAATCAACTCGACGGTAGGTTTCTATCGTAGTTGAACTTACTATTAACATTTATAAAGTTAATCAAGTCTTAATAGATGGAGGTAGCTCTTTAAACATTTTATTTACAAGAGGTATTGGAAGAGATGCAGATTCCTAAGTCTAAGGTAAAAACCCATGAAATATGCCTTCTATAGCATAGTTCCTAGTTCTACTGCTAAACCGATAGGGCAGCTATCCCTACCGGTTATATTCGGAAGACCTGACAACTTCCGAACAGAGAAGATTCCATTTGATGTGGTGGATTTTGAAACCGCATACAATGGAATCCTCAGTCGTCCGGGTTTGGCAAGACATATTCGCCTGGCAGGGAGGTGATTGAGCACAGGCTAGCTCTCTAGCCTGACAAAAAACCGGTCAAGCAGAGGCTAAAGCGCTTCGCACCTGACTGGAAGGAGGCAATCCAATCAGAGATCGACAAGCTCCTCAAGGCTCGATTTATTCGTAAAGTCGACCACCCAGAGTGGCTCGCCAACCCTGTAATGGTTAGAAAAAGCAATAAAAAATGACGAATGTGTATTGACTTCACAGATCTTAATAAAGCTTGTTTGAAGGATGACTTTCCCCTTCGACGCATTGATCAACTTGTAGACTCTACTTCCGGGTGTGAGTTGTTAAGTTTTTAGATCGTGCTTTAGGTACCACCAGATTAATATGCGTAAAGATGATGAAGAGAAAACTTTCTTCATCACTCCATATGGCACTTACTGCTATGTAAAGATGTCATTTGGACTAAAAAATGCTAGTGTAACTTTTCAAATGTTAATGCAAAAAACCTTTAATCCGCAAATAGGTGAAATTTAGAAACTTATGTTGATGACTTGTCGTAAAAAGAATCAATCTTGGCAACCATATTTGCGACCTACATGAGACTTTCAATAACTTAAGAAAGCATAACCTTAAGTTAAATCCAAAGAAGTGTGTGTGTTCGGAGTTTCTTTTGGAAAGCTTTTTGGATTCTTAGTTTCAACTAGAGGAATTAAAGCAAACCAAGCAAAAATATCAGTCATCGATCAGATACGCCCTCCAATCACAAAGAAGGAAGTTTCTTTTGGGAAGCTTTTTGGATTCCTAGTTTCGTAGCACGGTTAGGTGAAAAAGGACTACCTTTCTTCAAATTTCTTCAGAAACATGGAAGTTTTGAGTGGACTAAAGAGGCAAACGATGCCTTTGAAGAGCTTAAGAAGTACCTTACGAGTACCCCGATCTTAGTATCTCAGAGATCGAGAGAAACATTGCTGATTTACATGGTTGCAACACCACAAACAGTCAACGGTGTACTGGTCATAGAACATGAAAACGTTCAACGACTAGTATATTACGTAAGTGAAATCTTACATGGACCTAAGGAAAGATACCCATAGGTACAAAAGCTACTCTATGGTCTCCTTATGGCTTCAAGGAAATTAAGGCATTACTTTCAGACCCACAGAGTGGTCGTATCGACCGGATATCCTCTTGGTCAAGTTCTTGGCCAGGAATCATCGGGGCGAATAGCAAAATAGGCGGTCAAGCTTGGGGCGTTTGACCTACATTTCATCTCACGAACGACAATCAAGTCGAGCAATAGCATAATTCATTGTCGAATGGACCAACCCTGAACCCACCCAAGGGCTCGAGTACGAACACCACGACGAGTGGACAATGTACTTTGACGGTTCCTTGGTGCTCAACGGCTCGGAGGCTGGAGTTGTCTTAATATCTCCTACTAGAGAACACATCAAATACATCATTCAGTTAAACTTTCCTGCTACAAACAATGTGGTAGAATACGAAAGTTTATTGGCGAACTCAAGTAGCAGAGCTGGGATTCGCAAATTACTAGTGAAAGCGATTATCAACTAGTAGCGAATCAAGTCGGGAAAGAGTATCAATGCTCAAGTACTAAGATGTCATCTTATTTGGCGGAAGTACAAAAACAAGAAAAGCACTTCTTCGGTTTTTAGATCCAACATATTCCTAGAAAGGAAAACTTTCTGGCAGACCAGTTGGCACGGATGGCCTCCACACGGCCACCTATCTTGCCCGGAGTTTTTCTCGAGCAACTCGATTCACCCTCGGTGGATGAGCATTCCGAGGACATAGATGTTCCACTGAAGGTCGTGCAAATTGATCTTGCGAACATGGATGCTCCACAGGAGGTCGTCAAGCATGATCCCGGTAGAGATTGGATAACGTCAATCTACAATTATCTTCAGCTTGGTAATATTCCTGAAGATGATGTAGAGGCTGATCATATAGCCCGAAAAGCCAAATCATACACTCTGATCAAAAGTACCTTGTATAAACGGGGATCTTACAGAGTGTTGAAGAGATGCATATCTCAAACGGATGGCATTAAGTTGCTATCTGACATTCATGGAGGAGTCTGTGGAGCACATCATTCCTATAGAACACTGGTCGGCAAAGCCTTCAAGCAAGGATACTACTAGCCAACTGCCCTTCATGATGAAAAAGAGCTCATGACAAAATGCATACAGTGTCAATTTCATAGTCAACAAGTACATCAGCCAGCCCAAGCTTTGCAAACAATACTTCTTTCTTGGCCTTTCGCATCCTAGGGACTAAACATTCTGGGACCTTTCCCAAGAGCACCTGGGGGCTTGAAATTCCTTTTCGTCATGATTGACATTTTTACAAAATGGATAGAAGTCGAGTCAGTTGTTAAAACAACAACTGAAGCCGCTAAGAGGTTCTTCACAAAAAAAATATGATCACACGATTTGGTATACCTATTCGTATAATCACAGACAACGGTACCCAGTTCTCTAGCGGAAATTTTCAGGAATTCTACAAAGATCTAGGTATCAAGATACATTTCGCTTATGTCGCTCATCCGTAGACAAACAGAGCAGTTGAGTGAGCTAATAGTATCATAATGCAAGGAGTGAAACGCTGAGTGTTCGACCAGTTAACAAAACGGTCAGGAACTTGGGTTCAAGAGCTTCCTTCCATATTATGGGCCGTTCGAACCACGACCGATCGTGCGACGATGAAACATCATTTTTTTACGGTTTATGGTCTTTGAAGCCATGCTTCATCTCGAATTAAAAATTGGCTCTGTTCGAACAGATTGTTTCAATGAAAATGATCAAGAAGAACGAAGACTCAACAACATCAATTTCCTTGAAGAACGGTAGAACCAAGCTTTAATCGATCGGGTTTACCAACAAACCATGCGAAGGTATCACAGTCGTAAGGTACAACATCGCAGCCTAGCTGTAGGTGATCTAGTTCTTAGAAAAATTCAAAGCGGGCTAATTGCAATAAACTTTCTCCCAAATGGTAAGGTCCATACACTGTGATCGAAGTCACGGACCTAGTTGCATGCGACTAGCTATGTCGATGGTCGTGTTTTGTCAAATTCTTATAATATTGACCAATTCGTAAGTTCTTTGTATAAATGTATTTTACATTACATCAATTTTAATAAAGATTTATCATTCCTTTGCTCTCTTAGTTGAGTGATATTGTTTATATGTCTTTTATCCATACTCGTTGCATACTATTGTTGTTTAAATTGGTCTAAAAAGACCAAATTCTCTCGATATCATTTTAAAGGATCTCTATTACTCTTTGACTCGGACATATAAGTCAAATGCCATAAGGGTCCTAGTTGTGACCATTAAGTCAATGGTTCTCATCTTAACTACACTCTTTTATCAAAGAAACATGCGAGTAAAAGGAGCATAACAAAAACAACTACATATAGTGATTTACATGCTTAAGATTTTGGAGGCAACATTTCTTTACTTCAACATTCTCGTTTCTACTCTCGTTTATTATTGGTGGAGACGGAAAGCCTCCAAACGAAATCTCTTCTCTCAAGATGTGGTCCTACTCACCGAAGGAGTTTCCTAGTGATGGACATTTTCCCTCGATCTTCGCTACGATCGATTTGAGCATGAGCAAGTTTTGCGAAGTGTTTTTATGTCTTGAGTTCTTAGTAATCATTACGACCAGTTTGGATACTATATATAAACAAGAACACTTATCGCTTATTGCACACATCCTTGTATAATTTCTTTCTCATCAAAGCAAGTCTTATCTTACGACCATACAATGTATTGTTTAGTATTTCGATTATGAAAAACAGATCTACAACTAGTTGAAGTCATATACTGGTTCCGACTACAATTGATTTCCTAGTATTAATACGATCAGTTTTGTTATATAATCAGCACATACTTCATATACAGTGGTCGTGACTTTTACTCTTATTCTTGGCTTACTGCTTCTTTAGTAAAGATCTTCTACTATAAAGCAGTCGGGGGATAGGAAATATGTGAGCACTTCATAAGTTAAAAGGATAAACAATAACTTTATTGATGAAATAAAGGTAAATTTTTTATATTCATAATTCTTATATTACAATAACCTACTCCTTAGGATCATCAGACTGGTCGCTGCGTGCTGGAGATCCGACTTCCATTTCCTCCACAACCTTGTTTCTGAGAGGCGTCGTTTCCTTGATAAGCTTGGTTGCTTCATCTCCTGAATAGTTGAAATCTTTTTCAATAACTTGGAGATGCACGGAGGGGTCGGAGGCCTTCAATTTTGCCAGAGCAAAGCCGACTCCATTAGCGCCAACTTCCCTTATAAATGCATGCATAGTTATCTGGGTAGCTTTAAGCGGACCTCGGAGATCTTCGAGTTGTTGTCCCAGAAAGTTAATTTTCTCTGCAGGATCCTTCAAGAGAGGTAGTTGTGATCCCGATCCTACATTGAAAAGCAACTTGTTCGGAGCCTTAACTTTTTCGTCAAGGCTCCGCTCAAGTTCTGCCCCCTGGCCGCGCTCAAACTCATGAGCTTTCTTCGCTCTGGTTATTTCTTGAGTTTGCTTCTGACGAGTGAACCAAAGATAAATAATTATAATCAGAGCAGATAGTAACCAGGTTAAGTTTACGACCAATTACCTTGGCTCTTCTTGTCATAAGTGTCAGTAATCTCCTTGTTCTTGGTCGTCAAGAATTCGATCGACCGGTCCTTAGCCTAGCATTCACCTTCATGCTTTGTTATTACAGCTTCCTTGGCCATGACCTCTTCTTTAATTTTCTCCGAATCTATGAAATATGATAAGGGAAGAAATTAATTAACAGAAGAGAAACAAGATAGCAAAGAATGAAAGGAGAAGACAAGAGGAAAGTTCTTACTTCTAATTCGGAGTTTTTTTCTCTAAGAGTTTTATTCACTGGGTCAGTCCCCCGACCACAGCAAAGTTCTCCACGATATGCTACAGATACGGCAAACTCTTTTTTAGTTTTTTTTATAAACTTTAGGGGAAAAGGTTATAGAAGTGGTCGTGGATACTTACCCAGATTGCAATATCATTATACTCGGCAAAAATAATATCAGGACTCGTCTCTACTTGACGGTCCGATATTCTATCCCAGGCCTCGTCGAGTTCATCGTAGAAGATTCGATAACGATGAGGAAAGCCAGTAGGAAGAGGGGCCTTAGGAGAAATTCCCTAAAAGACCCCAGCAGTGGTCGGAACCTGCTGGGACCCTTCTGAAACTTCTGCCTCCTTAGGCGGAGTTGAGCCAGAGGTTCTAAGCGACATTGGCGCTACCACCGCTCTGGTGGCTCAACCTCCTTTCCTCGTGAATCTCTCCGAGGAGTGCTCTAGTCGGAGGCGCATCGGAACACAAGAGGACCTTTGAAAATTCAAGAAAGGAAATTAAGATCTTAAGGACGTCGTAGTATTAAAGGTATGTATTTACATAATTCTCTTTCATGTATGCATACCTGGTCTTCTTCTTTGTCTTGACCTTGAAGTGTGCTAGAGAAAAGTCCATAGCGCTAGCCTTCCTTTTCTTGTCAACTGATTTTATCGGTTCTGAACTGGTAGGGTTGGTTGCACCCATGACATCCCTCGACCTTTGGTTGGAAGTGATATCCACGACCAGTTGGTCGAGGTCCCTGACTAGCTAGTCGAAAATGGTGTCTTTGTTAGTTTCCAGGACAGTGGCTTTGGTAGCAACTGTCAAGTCGTGAACGATCGCCCTGGGGCCAACGACCTCCGCAGCTCCGGTCTATGGATCTTCTTTCTCTTCCGTCTGAATGACAACTCAAGTTTAATCAGGCGATCCAATTTTCTATCTAAATTATATATTTATTTCTACAAATGCTCTTTTTTACCTCTAGGAGACCATCATCTTGTGTGGTCTTTGAGCAGGAATCGGTCAGAGCAACAGTAGAAGTAGAATCCTCGCTGGATTTGATAATCATCAGCCCGACCGCCTACATATTAGAGCAAAATCATATGCAGATCGGAGGATATATAAAAGATAAAGAAAAAGTGTTTATTTACCTTGAGTCTTCTTAGTCTCTCTTCTTCAAAGACAATGGCCAAAACACCCGGGAATGCAGCCTTGATGTCAGGCTCCCCGGCGCAGATTATTTTGATCCGCTCTCTAACTTCATCAGAGGAAAGGACTTCAAAAAAACAAAGAGATTTCAAGGTTATGAGATAATCAACTAAATAGGCCATACTGGTCGTAGTTTTTCAAGACATACCTTCCTTTGAGTCCTTGATCACTTTGTCATGACCAATATACCAGAGTAGGGAATCTCTCAGAGCTTCAGGTGACTAATTCAGTGTATGGTGAAATCCCTCACCATGTGCCAAGAAGTCACACCCTTCCTCTTCAGGTCTTGGATGGCTTCAATCCATCTTCCGATCGTCTGTGTCTTCTCCACGGTCGATCTTCACCTTATATTCTCGCTCGCCCTCTTACCGACGAAGTAGAGGCCGTCATCCTTTGTGACCGTCATGTAGAACCAACTTTTCTTCCATGATGACCACGAAGATTTTGAGTACATTTGGATGTACTCATCAGCCTTCCTGTCATGAAGGCACAGCGAACACTCCCCAGGTCCGGTCGCTGACTTCCGAGACCTCGCCATCTGGTAAAAATACCTGAAAACCTTTAAATTCGGTCGAATCCCTAGATACACCTCGCATAGATAGGCGAAGATGATGATATGGCGATGGAGTTCGGGGCCAAGTTCACCAACTCAATTCCGTAGTACTCCAAGACCTGGGAGAGGAATTTATGAGCCAAAGAACCCGAGGTCAGACTCAATGTAGGCGAGGAAAATAGGATTTCCTTCCTCGCGGCTTGGAAAGTGTTCTCCGATCACGACCTCCACTTGATCAAAATCTTATCCGGAGCATCCGGTCTCCTCCGAACCTTGAGCTTCTTCCCATTCGGATCTGAAACCAACCATTTGGTGATTGAGTCCGACATACTTGGGTTTAAAAACGAGTGGTGGAAAAGATTTTAAAGTGAGGAGAACAAAGAAGGTGGGAAGAGAATCTTCACGAGAAGATGAAGAGGATTGAAGGAAATCTAGGAGCGAGAAATCCTAAAGCCAAGCGTAATGGGGATTTTATAGCCGTAGTTCCTTAACTGCAATCAGGAGTTACCCAAAAGTCCAATGAACAGAAAAACTCTTCAGTTCCCAATGCAGTTTTTCAATTTTAAAGTGAATACAGACCATCTCGTATATAACAGCATTAAATGAGGGTCTGCCAAATACGACTTCGTCAGGAGAGAGTGTTCACACGACCAATTCATTTAAAGTCTAGGGGCTAGCTGACGAAGATTAAAATCTCTATGTATTACTTTAATACATAATAAAAGACCATATGTCTTTGTGATCGTAACCTCTAAGGCTAACGACATCTATGGTCGTAAGGATTCTAGAGGTTATATAATGGGAACCCTGGTCGGATGAGGTCGTGTACATAGTCCCCGACCAGATGACTGCTCGTAGAATCAATGAACTGGCATCTGGATTTAACTCTAAGTATATTCCTTACGGTGTAATGAATGGAACACATATCATATTTGTTCCATATCACATGACGTTTTATGGTACTAAGACACTGACAATAACCACCATACGATTGAGTGTTCACAAACATCAACCGCCGAACGGTTGATACTTCACCAACTACCGCCTCCTCCGACCAATCGTGATACTTCCAACACGCGCCTCTTCAAGAAGTAATCGCCACCACTTCGTCGCCTATTTAAAGGAGACTACGAACGGTAGAAAGGACAATCGCATTCCTTCATATTGAAGCACAGCAATCAACATTAGATTTATGTTTTAAGCTTGATTCAATCGCATAGTAAGCATTGCGCTTAGTGTAATTAGGATTAGTCCACTGCCTTGTTGAGGGCACCCCCTGTAAAGGATCTAGTTTATAGCAATAAAGAGCAATCACATTCTCTCCCAATAACTTTTTGTCATTTTTCTCTATTTCTTTCGTAAGATCGTCGACAGGGACAATTTGGTTTCTTGGTCCTCCAAGCGACAGACCACAGTCTCCCGCTTGAGTGCTGAAGCGGAGTATCATGTTGTTGCTCACGTTGTCACCGAGTGCTGCTTGCTTTGACAGCTCCTCTAAGAACTCCATCATCCTTTGTCTTCAGCAACCATGGTCTATTATGATAATATCAGCGCTAATTACATGTCATTCAATCCGGTACAACATTAACGAACCAAACACATTGAGGTCGACATCCACTTCATTTGGGAGAAGGTGTCCCTTGGCCATGTTCGTGTGCTCCATGTACCGACTTCTCTACAGTTCGCCGACATCATGACTAAAGGGCTTCCTGATCAGCTATTTCATGATTTTTGTTCCAATCTCTACGTTCGGGAACCTCCTGATTCGATTGCTGGGGGCTCAGCGATGCATAGTGTGACTGTATTTCATTCGCTTTGACCTCTTGTATGATTTGACATATCATGTAATCCTTCCTTATAAAGGGCAATCCGGCATTGCTACTGACGTGTGGTGATTCTCCGAACCTGTTTTACCTTTGTACACGTTCAAGATGGATTCTTTCGTCTGGATGAATGCCACCGTCTGTGTCGCCGGCGCCAGCTCCATCGCCGTCGTGGTCTGGTTTCCCAACATGCCCGTGGTGATCTGCGCGCAGCCTAGCAGCAAGGACTGGATCACCATCCGCACTAACATCCAGTTCTCCAACACCTGGCCCTTCAATGGCGGACTCTACGGCGTGACGAAGATGGGGAGGCAGCTGGTGCGGTACCCTCATGACAAACGGGCTAATCCAGTGGTCGCCGAAGTACCAAAGGAGCTTGGTCTCCCTCAAGGCTGCTGCTACTTCCTTGTGTAGTCCATGGGACCTTCGCACTCTTCAAGGTGGACCTCCGCCGCTGGGAGCTGAGTCGGGTGCCCAGCCTCGGTGACAGAGCTCTGTTCCTCTGCCCCGATCGGTGCTTGTCCGTCTCGGCCAAGGACCTCCCTTCCATCAGTGCCAACTCCGTCCACTTCACCGTGCCCACGAAAGACCACGTCACGGTGCACTCGCTTCACGACGGCTCGTTCGAGAGCCCAGAGACGTTGTGTCATTTACATGACATGACGAAGATGATCTGGCCGTCGGTGCGGCCCTTCACCATCGCCGATCACCTGATCACCTACTGCCATCGCCGCGAGTGGACGAGAGGGCTCATGTTCCACGGGTTCCACTTCATACCCACTTCTTGGAGCAAGCTGCGACCCTGCGACAGAGGGTTGCTGCGCAGGATTCCGAAGTTGTAGCTCCAAGGCAAGGCTGAGAGGAACTGAGTGCGACCTGAAGAGGCTAGAATTTTCTAACCTATTGAGCTTTGCGAGAACTCTCCCTCACAGAGCAGCACTAACAGGATGGCGAATCCTTTGCAATGGTGCAGTACGGTTGTATTACGCGTTTTCCCCGTATTTTTCGATGTGCCATGTACTCCAGTTTTTGTTTGTTCTGCCTGGAGCCCTGGACGGGGCCAGCCGCCTGACGGGAAGGAGCTGATCGTAGCGGCGCGGCCCAAGTCTAGCCCACTCGAGTTTTGGTCTGCGGATTAACGCTGCCGCCCAAATCGTGGCCCATCCAAATTGGATCGAGGATAAAATCAGCGATCGGAATCGGCCCACCCGAAATTGGCAATCGAGGAAAGGGTACCAGGTAGTCACAAGGGAGCGCGGGTCGACCGGATCGGGGTCACGATGAGGAATGGAGTCGCGGGACCCGGTCACGGTGAGGAATGGGGCCGCGGGTCGAGGAAGTCGCTTTTCTTTTTAAATTACATAAAAATGATGTAATCATGTCATTCGATATGTGAAACGGTTTAATCCAACGGATCGTATCCGGTCAATGGAATAGGTCCAGTCCCACGGATCGTATCCGGTCGATGAATCAATCCGATACGTGAAATGTGGTATCAGAAACATGGCATCAGACCAGCGATCCCTGTGGCTACATATATCTCCATATATACATATATTATGTACATTATGCAATAGACTCATAATGAGAAATCAAAGTGGCTAATTTTTTAATTGAATAAAAAGCTCTTTTAACTCAATGGTAGAGTAATGCCATGGTAAGGCATAAATCATCGGTTCAAATCCAATAAAGGGCTTTTTATTTGGTGGTAGAGTAATGCCATGGTAAGATGTAAGTCATCGGTTCGAATCCGATAAAGTACTTTTCTACTAAATTTATTATTTATTCATTTTTCCTTTGTTTTTGAAATTTCTCTATTTTTTTCTTGAATTTTATGACTTAGTGTGGGATGCATGCATTTTTTGTCTGAACGTTAAACGCTAACGGGTGGAAATTACAAAAAGAAATCAAATTGGACTCTTTTTCCTTTTAGATCAATCAAATCACTACCTGTCTTGAACTAATCTAGAATCCCTTTTATTAATCTATTCTTATTCTATACCCTTTAAATGAATTTCCTAAAAAGTAGGGAATGATCCGTGAATTAACCTAACCATCAACTAAAAAATCCTATGAAAGCATAATGTAAAAGTAGGAAAGACTCTTTGCTTTGGATCTAGTTATACTCTTCGAGTATATTGACAATTCCAAAAAATCGCTCATACTATCATTATAGTATAATGATGAGCGGTTGTATATGGCCCTATCGTCTAGTGAAGTGATGATCCTATCGTCTAGTGGTTCAGACATCTCTCTTTCAAGGAGGCAATGGGATTCGACTTCCTGGGGTAGGGAGTATTATGAAAGGAGGTTAATCATAGATTATGAAAAAAAAACCCTAGAATAAATTCTTCGTGGGTTGATGCCCGAGCGGTTAATGGGGACGATCAGTAAATTAGTTGACGATATATCTATCTTTGGTTCAAATCCAAATCGGCCCAAAAATCTAGGGCTTCGTGAATATGAACTAAATCCATTTGTTTTTCTTCCATAAAATAAAATGTTTGATCCATAGAAATAAAGGATAAAGCAAAAGGGGAAATTTCTTTCTAATCCATATCTCTCTCATTCCTTTTTACAAACAAAAGAGATTTTCTTATTGAAATGAAAGGTGGATTATCATCCATTTCTAGCGATAAAAAATCGTGACATACTAGTTATGTCACTCTCACTATACCCACATATGATATGTGGATATGTAGTATCTGATTCATCTATTTCTTAGAGTATGGTAGGCGAATCAAATCTTCTTATGGTTCTATTTAAGAATAGGTATGCCATACACCCCGCGGAGATTGTAGTTCAATTGGTCAGAGCATCGCCTTGTCAAGGCGGAAGCTGCGGGTTCGAGCCCCGTCAGTCTCGAACTAGGGTTCAATGAACGGAGAAATTCATCTTTCCTTTTTCCATGGAGTGGGGGGGGGGGGCAGGAGAGAAGATCAAATACCTATGGGGCACCCTTATTCATCTTTCCTTTTTATTTCGCATTTCTCATTAAAGAGGGAGGGGAGGCCTATAGGAATTTTTTTTCACTACTCCCGGTTGATAAGGAAAGACATACATATCATACTTGGATTAGTATAATTTAGGATATTACTATATCCTTATGATGATACCATCCTCATCTTAACTTCCTATTCGACTCTTATGGAATAGAGTAACAGTATTTTACCGAAATCCATACATAAATCGTATTCGTTTTTTCTTAGACATAGATAGTGAATTTAATTTAATATAATTAGTACTTTACTTTTTGGATTAAACCAAGCCCCCTCCATTTTGTAGTTCCAACTTTGTTTGTGTATGTTCAATGACTAATTGGAAAGAATCTATCTCATTTTCATTCCATTTATGCGGACTTGTTTTTTGTGGATATGTTCTCATCTTTAGACCCCAAAAGTGGACATTGATAGTAACCTAATAAAATAAAAACCAAGCAAAGCAAACGCCCGTTTTCCTAAATTAATTAAAATATTCGATTTTTTTTATTTAAGCCCTCTTTTCTCCATCTCACTTCTACTTCTACTGCTTATTTGGATGTCTATGTGACCCATAGAAAGTCGGTCATATAATACATACATACATAATTGTATGTATAACTATAAGAAAAAGGAAGGGAAATTGGATAAAATAAGAAAGATCGTGGGTTATAGATATAAAAAAAAAAAGTGGATCTTCCTATGTTATACTATTCCACTCTCAACCATGAATTGATTTGATAGATCCGATATTCATAATATTGAATTGATTCAAGATATCATAATGCAAGTCCTCCCTTGAATTTACAGGATACCCTTTTTCTCTCCATGGGATTACATCCCGAGTTATTGTGAAAAAATAAAGAGGTTATGGAAGTTAATATTCTCGCATTTATTTCTATTGCATCGCTTATTCTAGTTCCTCTTGCCTTTTACTTTTTATTTATGTAAAATAGTCACCAAAATGATTAATTGGAATTCCAATTAATCATTGAAGAAATGAAAAAGGATTAAATAAAATAAAAATCCAAGTCTTAAATAAAAGGATCTGGTTGGAATCATAAAGTGTGGTAGATTTTTTTCTCGACACTTTAGAGTCTTTCTATTATATTATCTTGAATCTACATAGAATAGATTAGTAGATTGAAATAGTAGTCTAATTCAATTTCTTTTTTCATCGCATCCAATGAATTTCAATCAAGTCAAAATAAGAAAATCAAGACAATTCTTCACGAAAAGAATCCATGGAGAGAGAAAAATAATATGAGAATATACTATAGTAAAAGGTAAAAGGAAAAACCAATGAATCTTTCATGCTTAAACATGCGTGAGATGCTTCAAAAGAGCATAAGAATTATTCTAAGAATAAGAAAAGAATATAAAACAATGGAAAGTAATGCGATATGTTGTGAATAGTTCAGTGGAAGAAAGTCTAATTTTCTTATGTATAGAATTTTTTTGACCATTCGTCACTTCTAGTAGAAATTTGGAATTGTTGTAATCGCTCTTTCTATTTCTATATAGTAGAATAAAACGACTCTTTCTTACAAGAGTTTCTTACAGGTGCAGGAGTGAAACAAAACTAAAGAAAGAGAGAAAGAATAAAGTTTAGCAAAATGATTAATGCAAAACGATCAACTAAAGAAAAAAGTTGATACAACAATTCGACTACTCAATCAATTAGTAGTATCCCTAGGGTCCACTCCTCCCCCAAACTTGTAACACCTTGATTTTTGGAGCCTTTTTGAGTTTTTAAAATAAAAAAGAACCATTTTGTTTTGATGAGAATTCAAAGCTTAACTTGAGAATTTCAGAATAGATTCCAATTGACTAAACCAAACTTCAACTAAAGACTCCCTTTTGGTTGTTGGGTTTGTTAGAGCTTTGGTGATCCCTCCCCTTCTGTGCTGGTTTTGCCCTTCTCTGGTCCAGACCTCCTTAGGACTAGACCTCCTTCTTTGGTTCTTCTTTGGCTTAGACCCTCCCAGGTCTAAACCTCCCTCATATTCATTTAAACTCGCTATCTGCTCTGTTGGAACCTCTCCTTGTTTATTTGAACCTCCCCGTGTCCTTCAGGACCTCTCCATGTCATCTAGGACCTCCTCCTTGTTTATTTGGACCTCCCCGTGTCCTTCAGGACCTCCCCATGTCCTCTAGGACCTCCCCTACGTTCATTTGGACCTCCCGCGTGCCCGTTCGAGCCTTCCGCTTGATCCGGACCTATATTGCTTGTGTACCGTTCGATTTGTGTTAGACGGTTTGATCTTGTTGAGACGTTCGGATGGTCCAAACGTTACACCCTCTCTGAGCCCTCAGATCTTTGCTGGACGGTTCGATCTGCAGAGGCGTTCGGTCGGTTCGAACGTCCCCACCATTTTGGACCGCCCGATCCAGTTCGATGGCTGAGATCTAGCGTTAGCCCTGGATGGTCCGAACGGCCCAATCACTTTGGTCCGTTCGATTGAAATCCAATGGCTCCCGCTTCTTCCGCCTCTTATATCGCTATCACTCACCTCCCTTTGTTAGATCTCCGTTAAGACCTCCTCTCGGAGATCTTAACGCTCGACATCCCTTTGTTAGATCGACCGTTAAGACCTCCCTCCGAGATCTTAACCATTGAACCTCCTTTGGTAGATCGACCTAAGACCTCCACTTTGGAGATCTTAACCGCTCGAGACCTCCTCTTTATTAGATCTGACCGTTAAGACCTCCCCTTTGGAGATCTTAGCTGTCAGGACCTCCTTTGTTAGATCTGACCGTTAAGACCTCCGCTCTAGAGATGTTAACCATTCAGACCTCCCCTTTGTTACATCTGACCGTTAAGACCTCCCCTCTAGAGATCTTAACCATTCAGACCTCCCCTTTGTTAGATCTAACCGTTAAGACCTCCCCTCTGGAGATCTTAACCGTTCAGACCTCCCCTTTGTTAGATCTGACCGTTAAAACCTCCCCTTTGGAGATCTTAGCCGTCAGGACCTCTTTTGTTAGATCTGACCATTAGGACCTCCCCTTAGGAGATCTTAACCATTCAGACCTCCCCTTTGTTAGATCTGACTGTTAGAACCTCCCCTTTGGAGATCTTAATCACTCCGACCTCCCGTTTGAGGATCTGACCGTCAGGACCTCCCCTCACCTCTGCGCGATTACCTCTGGGTCTCCGCAGGACCTCCCCTTGAGCTTTGACTGGCCCCATTTGTCAATCACAGCCTCTTTCTTTATTCTTTGACCATGTCCTTTGCACTTGAAAGTCTTCAAAGCATTTAATACCTGTTGTGTCGCATTAAATGCTCCTACCTTTTAAGCAAAGACTAAGCTACCTTTTGTCATATCTTTTACCAACTCCCAGCATTTCCTTCCCTTACTTTAGAGCCCGAGAGCCCTTGGAAATCTGGGTGGCCTAGCTATAAAAGCTTGGGCAGCCCTTTCTCTTTACCCTTTTTGCTCATTTTCACTATCTAGACCTCCTCCAGCAAGCTTCGGACCTCCTCCAAAGCTCTCTAGACCTCCTCCAACAAGCTCCTTGGACCTCCTCCTGATCACCTAGCCTCTCTGTTGGTTTTATTCTGGAGTTCATTAGAGTTTCTTTGGATCTTACTTGAGCTCTATTTGAGTTGTTTTGTTTTCCACCGTGTAGATTGCGAAGGCAGTGAAGAACAAGAGTTCCTTGAGGAAGACGAAGACACTCAAGCCTTTGAGCAAGGCAAGTTACACTCTTGACCATATTGCGTCCATTATTTCATCCTATATATGTTCCGTTTTAAATGTTGATGCGTGCTTACTTTCCTAAGTTATTTCAATACCTGTTTTTAAATTCATAGCTATACCTAAATCCTTTGTATAGCCCCTGTTGACCTTGAACCGAAGATATTGTCACCATAGGAAAACCTGGTTGCTATATTAGTGTGAACCAGGAGCAATTGTGAAATCTTATGCTTAGTCTTGTTTAGACCAAAAGTATTTGATTTGGGGAAATTTTACCAACAAGACCAACTGCTGTTTACAGGTTTTAAGCCATGGCATTGGGTTGTCATGGAAGCTTCAAAATGTTTTTGAAAAGCAAATGAAAGAAAAATTGGTTTGGACTGGGGCGAATTGGTTGCTTGGTTGGTGCATGTCAATGCACGGGATCGATCCATTTCTATGGTTGAGTCCGTGGGTTGTGGTAATGTCGCTGGTCAATTGAGAACCGGTCTTTGAGCCGCAACTTGCTATGCCTATAATGGGTTTTGCCTCGCCGTACAACCACATGTCTCTAGAATGGGGCGTGGGACCTGGTTGAATAATTTGCAAAGTTTCACCGCGGTTGTTCCACTTTGATGTGTGGGAAGTCTTTCATGGCCTATGGTCTTTTATAACCTATGTTTTCCACTGGCGCAAGATGGGGTTTTCTGGCGAGTTCCATCCAAAGGAAGCGAATCCTTAACGAGGAGGGGCTGCGGTGGAACAATGCATTGTAAAGGCCTTGTCATGAACTCTAGACCTCTTACCTTTGATAGTGAGAGGTGGCATTGACGAATGCCAACCAAACTAGAGGAATCATGTCATGCGGATAAAGTGTACAACCTCTGCAGAGTGAAAAACTATTCGAATAACCGTGTCCACGGTCATGGACATGCTAGGAAAAACCACTCAAAGTTAGATATTGGTTTTGTTTGCAAAAGGTTTTGGATAAACTGTTTTTGGGATTTCTATCCCATGGTTTGGGCGGGGAGCCTTGTGACAGGAGGGTATCCTTCACCATTTGATGATGAATGTTATCCAACTGAAAAATTAAATTTGGAAAATGAATTTTAGTCATTGTATAACTGCCTTGGAACTTAGTATATGTAATTGAAAGAAACTTGGCTTTACGCAAATCAACCATATTATGCCTTCCCTTGAGATATCCATTTATGCATGTCATTCTGTTAATTGATGAGTGTAACTTGCGAGCACGGTGGTTGTGCTCATTCTTGCTTGATTGATGAATTGAGCAAGAGAAGACTTCTTTGATGATGATGAGGACCAGATCAACTAAGCCGCGCCCTCCAGCCAATTGCCTGTGGTGTATTGGATGGACTTGACTTTTGTTTCTGCTGTGTGTTTTGCTCTTGTCGGTTTGTAAGCAAATCTTGTAATCAACGCTTTTAAGATAATAAAGTTTGCGCTGATGTATGCTGCCACTTATGTATTGCTGTGTGAACTAGCCATTGATCCTTGGGACTAGTTCGGTTCACAGGAGATTTAGGACTTCTCCGTGTTTCATGACCTCCTCGGGTTGGTCTCTGGACCTCCCTCGAGTCGGTCGTGGCTCTTGGGAGGTCCTGAGTCTCAAAACCTCCTCGGGTTAGTTCCTGGACCTCGGGAGGTCTCGATTGGACCTCTGGGAGGCTCAGGAGGATCGCCTGAGAGATCCTCGACCTCTGGGAGGTCTGGTGAACTCTAGGGAGGTCTTGAGGACCTCTCGGGTTAGCCCGTGGTGGGTCGCCACAAGTGGTATCAGATCATCTTGACTGTAGGACGTAGCCTAGTAGAATGGCCATAGAATTTCAAAGTTTATTTTATAAAACAAAGAAGAATAAAATATTATTTTCTTATCTGGGTCATCCTTCTGTCCTTACCTCCCTTCTGGTAATCTTTCTTACCTTAATCTAATCTTACCTTGTTTCTGTCTTTGCACCAATTTACAATATTAAATGGATCCTCCTTACCTTTGAAACCCATACTAGAGGTCTCTTTGCTAGGTATGGTGCTTAAGACCTCCTTCAAGTGGTAAGAAACGTGTAGAACGGTATTTACTTACTATAAGTTTTTGAAAGAGCTTCTTCTTGTGGGTTGCTTTGTGGAGTGGGCTATTTAATCTGTCCCCCTTAGTCTTTTCTTTTCTTTCCTCAGCCTCTGCAGCTCAGACAAGATTGTCACCACTAGAAATGGTAGTGGCAGCTCAAGCAATCGGAATAGACAAGCTAGGGATGAGCCTGAGAACCCAGCCTGGTGGAGCAACCAGAATAGAGGAGTTGATAATATGCAGGAGCAACCAGCCTCACAACCACCACCACCTCCAACAGAAGGTCCTAGCTGGGCCCAGATGATGGCTAACCAAGCTCAGCTAATAAATCTGCTCTCCCAGTCAATTGCCAACACTCATCCATCGCAAGCAATAGCAAAGGCCTACCGACAAGCTCCAATTCCACCTCCTCCAAGGGCCAACATAGCAGAATTTATGATATTGCGCCCTCCAACCTTTTCCAGTAGCTCTGAGCCAATGGAAGCTGATGATTGGCTTAGGGCAGTGGGCAGAAAATTAGACATGGTCCAATGCTCAGACCATGAGAGGGTCTTATTTGCCTCTCGTCAACTTAGTGGTCCAGCCTCCGAATGGTGGGATAATTTTAGCCAATCACATGCTGATGCTCAAACCATCACGTGGGATGAGTTTGTGTAAGCTTTTCGTTGTGCCCATATTCTTCAGGGCATGATGTCTTTGAAGAGGAAGAAATTTCGTTCCTTGCGTCAAGACAAAGACCTTTGTCAATGAATACCGCATAAATTTAACCAATTGGCTTGGTATGCTCCTCAAGATGTTGCGGATGAAGCTAAGCAAGAGCGCTTCTGGAGGGGCTCAAGGATGAGATCTCAGCCTCCTTATTGCACAAGAACACTCAGATTTCCAAAGACTTGTCAGCAAGGTCATTCGGCAAGAGGGCAAGCTCCAAGAGATGGAGACCCGAAAGAGGAAGAAGGCAGCTCAAAAGTTCAACCCCGGAGGTTTTCCAAAGCCTAGGACCTCTCAGCCCCAGACCTTGTAGCGCAAGACCTCCCAGACCTCCTCCTCTAGAGCTCTTGGGCCAGTCCAGCGCCCAAGTAAAACAGGTTTTCATAAGACCTCCCTTGGAAGCCAAATCCAGAGGAAGTCTCCCACGACCTCCTCTATTGGGGTAATCTGTTTCTTTTGTAAGGAGGTAGGGCACTATGCTAACAAGTGCTCAAAGAAGCAGCAAGCCTTTGCCCCCGCCCAACAAGTCAAGGAGCTCCCAAGATCGGGCAAAGACATCAAGTGCGAAGCCAGCAGTGCAATACACGAAGGGCGTGTCACTCATGTCATGACTGAGGAGGCACAAGCCGCACAAGATGTGGTTCTTGGTATGTTTCTTATTAATTCAGTACCAGCCTTGGTTTTATTTAACTCTGGAGCTTCCCATTCTTTTGTTTCGAGCAAGTTTGTGGGGAAATGTGGGCTACTTATAACTCTTTTAGTTAATCCTATGCTAATTCATGCTCCGAGCTCAGAAATGAGGAGTAGTTCCTTATGCCCAAATCTTACCTTGGAGATCTCTGGAGTCCCCTTCCTTGCAGACTTGATAGTTTTGCACTCCCAAGGTTTAGATGTGATCCTTGGAATGGATTGACTGGCCAAGAACAAAGGTCAAATAGACTGTACTAGCAAATCCATCACACTCACCAATGATCATGGGATACAAGTGGAGTTCAGATCTAAGACCTCCCCTAAGTCAAGACCTCTTTTGACCAACTTGAAGGAATTGAAGTTAGAAGACCTCCCAGTGGTCAGGGAGTATCTAGATGTGTTCCCTGAGGAATTGCCTGGTATGCCACCGGATAGGGATATCGTGTTCCTCATTGATCTAGTCCCTGGGACTGCTCCTATATCAAAGAGACCTTATAGGATGCCAGCTAATGAGTTGGTAGAGTTGAACAAACAGATTAAAGAGCTGAAAGATAAGGGGTTTATTAAGCTCTTCACCATGGGGAACACCAGTGCTGTTTGTCAAGAAGAAAGATGGCAGCTTAAGGATGTGTGTAGACTATAGGTCACTTAATCAGGTCACCATTAGGAACAAGTATCCATTGCCCAGGATAGAGGACCTCTTTGACCAATTAAAAGGAGCAAGTGTGTTCTCCAAAATTGACTTAAGGTCTAGTTACCATCAATTAAAGATTACACCAGAGGACATTCCCAAAACTGCTTTTACCACAAGGTATGGGCTATACGAGTTCACTGTAATGTCATTTGGGTTGACAAATGCACCAGCTTATTTCATGAATATGATGAACAAGGTATTCATGGATTTTCTGGATAAGTTTGTAGTTGTATTCATTGATGATATCCTTGTCTACTCCAAGAACAAGGAAGAGCATGAAAACCACCTTAGAGTTGTTTTGGAAAGGCTTAGAGAGCAACAGCTCTATGCCAAGTTTGGTAAGTGTGAGTTCTGGTTAAGACAAGTAGCCTTCCTTGGTCATATTGTGTCGGCCAAGGGAATAGCTGTGGACCCCTCAAAAGTGGAAGCTGTGTTGGAGTGGAGATCACCCAAGACAGTAACTGAAGTGAGAAGCTTTCTTGGTCTGGCCGGCTATTACAGAAGATTTATTGAAGGGTTCTCCAAGATTGCTAGACCTCTTACTCAGCTCCTGAAGAAGGAAAAGAAATTTGAATGGACTGAAATCTGTGAGCAAAGCTTCCAAGAATTGAAGGAGAGGCTTGTGACAGCTCCTGTTCTAGTCCTGCCAGACATACATAAGGATTTTGAGGTATTTTGCTATGCCTCTCGTCATGGTCTTGGATGTGTATTAATGCAGGAAGGAAGGGTAGTGGCATATGCATCTCGACAGTTGAGACCTCATGAAGAGAACTACCCAACACATGATCTGGAATTGGCCGCAATTGTGCATGCTTTGAAGATTTGGCGACATTACATCATTGGTAACCGCTGTGAGATATACACAGACCACAAAAGTTTGAAGTATATCTTCACCCAATCAGAACTTAACCTTAGGCAAAGGAGATGATTAGAGTTGATTAATGACTATGATCTTGGAATTCATTATCACCCAGGCAAGGTCAATGTGGTGGCAGATGCCTTGAGCCGAAAAGGTTATTGCAATACTATGTTAGTCCAAGAACGACAACCAACACTATATGAAGAACTGAAGCATCTCAACTTGGAGATTGTAGACCAAAGTTGTGTAAACACCTTGGAGGTGCACCCAAGTATTCTAGACCAGATCAGAGAGCATCAAAAAGAAGATGAAGACATCCAAGAGATCAAGAAGAGTATGAGAAGAGGTAAAGCTCCAGGTTTCTCCGAAGATGAACAAGGGGTAGTGTGGTTTGGCAGCCGTATTTGTGTACCAAATCACTAAGAAATCAAGCAACTTATCTTGGAGAAAGCTCACGAATCACCCTATTCCATTCATCCGGGCAGCACCAAAATGTATCAAGACCTCAAAGAAAGGTATTGGTGGGTCAGTATGAAGCAAGAAATTGCTAGATATGTTGCTCAATGTGATGTATGTCAGAGAGTTAAAGCTGAGCACCAAAGACCAACCGGTTTATTGCAACAATTGCCGATTCCCGAATGGAAGTGGGATCTAGTGGGCATGGACTTCATTACTGGACTGCCTAGGACCCAATCAGAATATGACTCCATATGGGTGGTAATTGACCGCCTGACAAAGGTGGCACACTTTATACCAGTCAAGACCACCTCATGTAAGCTAGACAAGCGAATTATACATGGCAAGGATTGTCTGCTTGCATGGAGTACCCAAGAGAATAGTGTTAGACAGAGGTTCTCAACTTACCTCAAGATTCTGGCAAAGCTTACATGAAACTTTAGGTACTAAACTCAATTTTAGTACTGACTTATCACCCTCAAACGGATGGGGAGAGAGAGAGTAAACCAAGTCCTTAAAGACATGCTCGTGGCTTGTGCTCTAGATTTTGGGGAGCCGGGACAAGAATTTGCCTTATCTTGAGTTCTCTTATAGTAATAGTTATCAAGGTAGCTTGCAGATGTCCCTTTGAAGCTCTATATGGTAGACCTTGTAGGACACCCCTTCTCTGGGATCAAGTTGGAGAGCATCAACTTTATAGCCCTGAATTGATCAAGGATGCTGAAGACAAGGTAAAGATAATAAAAGAACGATTGAGAGTGGCTCAGTCCCGACAAAAAAGCTATGCAGACAACCGTTGTAGGGACTTATCTTTTGAAGTTGGAGACTTCGTCTACCTCAGAGTGACGTCACTTCGGGGAGTTAGAAGATTTCGGACTAAAGAGAAGCTAGCACCAAGATTTGTCGAACCATATAAGATTGTGGACAGGATGGGTGAAGTGGCCTATCAACTAGAGCTACCAGAATCTTTATCAGTTGTCCATAATGTCTTCCATGTTTCACAGCTAAGGAAGTGTCTTCGAGTGCCAGAGGATCATACCCTCTTGGAGAGCATTGATCTTTAGGAAGACCTCACTTATGTGGAGCAACTAATCAAGATCATGGACATTGCAGAGCGTGTTACTAGGAGCAAGACCATCCGATCCTACAAAGTCTAGTGGAGCTATCATCCAGAAAGTGAAGCCACATGGGAGAAAGAAGAAGATCTCAAGACCAACTATCCCTATCTTTTTGCTGACCAAGCCTGAATCTCGGGGTCGAGATTCCCTTAAGGGGGGTAGGTTTGTAACACCTTGATTTTTGGAGCCTTTTTGAATTTTCAAAATAAAAAGAACCATGTTGTTTTGATGAGAATTCAAAGCTTAACTTGAGAATTTCAAAATGGGCTCCAATTGACTAAACCAAACTTCAACTAAAGACTCTCTTTTGGTTGTTGAGTTTGTTGGAGCTTTGGTGATCCCTCCCCTTCTGTGCTGGTTTTGCCCTTCTCTGGTCCAGACCTCCTTCTTTAGTTCTTCTTTGGCTTAGACCCTCCCAGGTCTAAACCTCCCTCATATTCATTTGAACTCACTATCTGCTCTGTTGGAACCTCTCCTTGTTTATTTGGACCTCTCCGTGTCCTTCAAGACCTCTCCATGTCATCTAGGACCTCATCCTTGTTTATTTCGACCTCCCCGTGTCCTTCAGGACCTCCCCATGTCCTCTAGGACCTCCCATACGTTCATTTGGACCTCCCGCGTGCCCGTTCGAGCCTTCCGCTTGATCCGGACCTCTATCGCTTGTGTACCATTCGATTTGCGTTGGACGGTTTGATCTTGTTGAGACGTTCAGATGGTCCAAACGTCCCACCCTTTCTGAGCCCTCAGATCTTTGCTGGACGGTCCGATCTGCAGAGGCGTTCGACCGGTTCGAACGTCCCAACCATTTTGGATCGCCCGATCCAGTTTGATGGCTGAGATCTAGCGTTAGCCCTAGATGGTCCGAACGGCCCAATCACTTTGGTCCGTTCGATTGAAATCCAATGGCTCCCGCTTCTTCCGCCTCTTATATCGCTCACCTCCCCTTTGTTAGATTTGACCGTTAAGACCTCCCTTCTGGAGATCTTAACCGTTCAGACATCCCCTTTCTTAGATCTGACCGTTAAGACCTCCTCTCGAGATCTTAACCGCTCGCACCTCCCCTTTGTTAGATCTCGACTGCTAAGACCTCCCTTTGGAGATCTTAACTGCTCGCACTCTCCTCTTTATTAGATCTCGACCGCTAAGACCTCCCTTTGGAGATCTTAGTGTCAGACCTCCTTTGTTAGATCTCGACTGCTAAGACCTCCGCCTAGAGATTTTAACCATTCAAACCTCCCTTTGTTAGATCTCGACTGCTAAGACCTCCCTCTGGAGATCTTAACCATTGCACCTCCCTTGTTAGATCTCGAGTTAAGACCTCCTCTGGAGATCTTAACCGCTCGACCTCCCTTTGTTAGATCTCGACTGCTAAGACCTCCTCTTTGGAGATCTTAGCCGTCAGACCTCCTTTGTTAGATCTCGACTGCTAAGACCTCCCTTAGGAGATCTTAGCCGTCAGGACCTCCTTTGTTAGATCTGGCCGTTAGGACCTCCCCTTAGGAGATCTTAACCGTTCAGACCTCCCCTTTGTTAGATCTGACAGTTAGGAGCTCCCCTTTGGAGATCTTAACTGCTTTGACCTCCCTTTGAGGATCCGACCGCCAGACCTCCTCACCTCTCGCGATTACACTCGGGTCTCCGCAGATCTCCCTTGAGCTTTGACTAGCCCTATTTGTCAGCCACAACCTCTTTCTTTATCCTTTGACCATGTCCTTTGCACTTGGAAGTCTTCAAAGCATTTAATGTCTGTTGTGTCGCATTAAATACTACCACCTTTTGGCAGCACTGAGCTACCTTTTGTCATATCTTTTACCAACTCCCATCATTTCCTTCTCTTACTTTAGAGCCCGAGAGCCCTTGGAAATCTGGGTGGCCTAGCTATAAAAGTTTGGGCAGCCCTTCCTCTTTACCCTTTTTGCTCATTTTCACTATCTGGACCTCCTCCAAAGCTCTCTGGACCTCCTCCTGATCGCCTAGCCTCTCTGTTAGTTTTATTTTGGAGTTCATTAGAGTTTTTTTGGATCTTACTTGAGCTCTATTTGAGTTGTTTTGTTTCCCACCATGTAGATTGCGAAGGCAGTGAAGAACAAGAGTTCCTTGAGGAAGACGAAGACACTCAAGCCTTTGAGCAAGGCAAGTTACACTCTTGATCATATTGCGCCCATTATTTCACCCTATATATGTTCCGTTTTAAATGTTGATGCATGCTTACTTTACTAAGTTATTTCAATACCTGTTTTTAAATTCATAACTATACCTAAATCCTTTGTATGGCCCCTGTTGACCTTGAACCGAAGATATTGTCACCATAGGAAAACCTAGTTGCTACATTAGTGTGAACCAGGAGCAATTGTGAAATCTTATGCTTAGTCTTGCTTAGACCAAAAGTATTTGATTTGGATAAATTTTACCAACAAGACCAACTGTTGTTTAAAGGTTTTAAGCCATGGCATTGGGTTGTCATGGAAGCTTCAAAATGTTTTTAAAAAGCAAATGAAAGGAAAATTGGTTTGGACTGGGGCGAATTGGTTGCTTAGTTGGTGCATGTCAATGCACAGGATCGATCCATTTCCATGGTTGAGTCCCAGGGGTTCTATGGTAGTCGCCCTGGTCAATTGAGGACCGGTCTTTGAGCCGCAACTTGCTATGCCTATAATGGGTTTTGCCTCGCCGTACAACCACATGTCTCAAGAATGGGGCGTGGGACCTGGCTGAATAATTTGCAAAGTTTTACCGCGGTTGTTCCACTTTGATGTGTGGGAGGTCTTTCATGGCCTATGGTCTTTTATAACCTATGTTTCCCACTGGCGCAAAAGGGGGCTTTTCCGGTGGGTTCCATCCAAAGGAAGCGAATCTTTAGCGAGGAGGGGCTGCGGTGGAACAATGCATTGTAAAGGCCTTGTCATGAACTCTAGACCTGTTACCTTTGGCAGTGAGAGGTGGCATTGACGAATGCCAACCAAACTAGAGGAATCATGTCATGTGGGTAAAGTGTACAACCTCTGCAGAGTGAAAAACTATTCAAATAGCCGTGTCCACAGTCATGGACATGCTAGCAAAAGCGACTCAAAGTTAGATATTGGTTTTGTTTGCAAAAGATTTTAGATAAACTATTTTTGGGATTTATATCCCATGGTTTGGGCGGGGAGCCTTGTGACAGGAGGGTATCCTTCACCATTTGATGATGAATGTTATCCAACTGAAAAATTAAATTTGGAAAATGAATTTTAGTCATTGTATAACTGCCTTGGAACTTAGTATATGTAATTGAAAGAAACTTGGCTTTACGCAAATCAACCATATTATGCCTTCCCTTGAGATATCCATTTATGCATGTCATTCTGTTAATTGACGAGTGTAACTTGCGAGCACGGTGGTTGTGCTCATTCTTGCTTGATTGATGAATTGAGCAAGAGAAGACTTCTTTGATGATGATGAGGACCCGGATCAACTAGGCCGCCCTCCGACCAATTTACGTGGTGTATTAGATGGACTTGACTTTTGTTTCTGCTGTGTGTTTTGCTCTTGTCGGTTTGTAAGCAAATCTTGTAATCAACTCTTTTGAGATAATAAAGTTTGCGCTGATGTATGCTGCCACTTATGTATTGCTGTGTGAACTAGCCATTGATCCTTAGGACTAGTTCGGTTCACAGGGGATTTAGGACTTCTCCAGGTTTCATGACC
This sequence comes from Phyllostachys edulis, assembly GCA_036346405.1. Classification (NCBI taxonomy): domain Eukaryota; kingdom Viridiplantae; phylum Streptophyta; class Magnoliopsida; order Poales; family Poaceae; genus Phyllostachys; species Phyllostachys edulis. Next base: position 32,599 of record JAYEVD010000209.1, read on the forward strand.
TCCCTGTTGGTCTCTGGACCTCCCTCGGGTCTAGTCGTGGCTCTTGGGAGGTTTTGAGTCTCAAGACCTCCTCGGGTTAGTTCCCTGGACCTCTAGGAGGTCCGGCTGGGCCTCCTGGGAGGACTGCCCAAGAGATCCTTGGACCTCCTAGGAGGTTCTGGTGGACTCCTAGGGAGGTCTTGGAGGACCTCTCGGGTTAGCCCGTGGTCAGGTGTCGTCACAATACTACTAGTGAAAGAGAAAATGTAAAGACTACCATTAAAGCAAATTCAAGCGATACTTACTATATCCATGTAAATTATGTTTCCGATTTCTATGAAGGAATTATTCTACTATTGATCAATAATCATAGTGGAATCAAGGGTACAGAGTCAAAAAGGGATTCTGCCCTAACGCTATGGATGAATCAATTCAAGGAATTTACTCTTAACAAATTCTTATAGGATTTCTGGTAGAATTGGAGAGCATTAAGTATAAATAAGATACATAGCCATTTTCCTTTTTTAAAAATAGTACGGGATGATGTCCTGAATAGAAGACGCGGGAATAGGAAGATTTTTTCTTCCTTTTGTTACCCTTTTTTTATAAGCAAAGGACGGCAGAATATACCATAAAATTAGGATAGATAAATATTTATTGGATACCTACCTTGCCTATGTTTATTTTTAACCTAAACCCTAGAGCCCTTCTATCATTCTATGAAAGAATCAGGAGACTTTGGGGTTGTTTGGTTTTTTATCCTAACTACCCATATCAAAATTTGGTAATACCTAGAAAATTTGGCCAGTATTTGTTTTGGTTCCTATATGTGGCGTGCCCTTGAAAAATGAATCCCAAATGAACCACACCAAATATTGGTAATGCCCATAAAATTTAGCTAGAATTTGGTTTGTTGCCAAGTTTTGGTACTACCAAAGAAAATTTGGTAAAGCCAAATTTTTTCTTCACAATTCCCAGGCAAAGTTTGGGTGACCAAAGAATTGGCAGGGCAACTAGCCCATGAGTTTGCTAGGTAGCGTCATTTCGTTAGATGTGAATAGGGCAAATTTAGCATGGTTACAATCTAAACACATCAATTTCGGTATTGCCCGTGAGTCTCACATGACATCAATTTTCTTTTGCCCCAAAAAATATCAACTTGGGTCTTGTTTTGTTGATAAAATGACAAGGAACACCACGGTTCAAACGGATTGCAAATCGGATACTCGGTTTAGGAAATATGATCATTTGAAACAGATAAATCAATCTAACTATGCAATTAATATCACTATTTACATCCAACCAGAACTCATTTGAATAAGATAAATTGGTAGTACCAAATTTTTCAAGACAACACCAAATATTGGTGCCAAATAAACACTAGCCAAATTTTTTGGTAATACCAAAATTTTAGTATAGTTCACTGGGGTTACAAACCAAACAGCCTCAATATTTTTTTGTCTAGGTTTTGGTATTACCTGAATTTTGGTATTACCAAAATTTTGATATGACTAGGTGAGGCTGTAAACCAAACATTACCACAACTCCAAAATTGATTTTTGATCAGCCTATTCAATCTAATTCTCGACGGAATCAGCGGCCCTTACTTTAGTGTACGTAGGTAGCATTAGATGTATGTAATTAGGATGTCTACCTACGCCTACCCGAATTTTGGCCAACCCGAATTTCGGCCGCTGTCCAGTTCACATCATCTGCGCGAATTGCGAAACATGAGGAAAATCCTGTTTCAGTATTCTATGTGTTTTTACCTGTTGAACTACCAATTGGTTTACAAAACTACCAGTAAATTTGGACATCACTAGATATACACTCATGGAGAAACTTTAATCTTTTTTTAACCAGCGAGAAACTTCAATCTTGATGCACGACCAGTCACACCCATCAGGGCACATAAATAGTACTAATTGTAATCAGGAGTTCAGGACATACATGATGCAGTGTGTATGAAGATCAGCACTCGTTTTGGCAAAATTGAGGAACTTCTGGGAAACAAGATCAAGGATGATTACATAAGCAGCAGAAACCAGGAGGCATTGATTCAACTCGTCATGAAGTGCAGGTGCTTCAAAACAGACAAAGGCATGGACAGCCAAAAGGGCAAAACAAACAAATCTTACATCAAATAATCAGGGAGAAAAATGGAGATTTTATTCCACAACTCGTTATTTGCACAACTTCATTCTTAACCATAGGGGATACGAAACACCAACTACTTTGCAATATTGACTGAGTTCACATATTAATATGTACAATATTCTTCCTCGGAGAGGTAGCTGAGCCCCTTGATTAGCACGATATCATAAAATTCCACCTTAACACCAAATACCCTGCACAGAAAAGGTAATATAGAGTAGGGTTAGTCTGACATGCGTGGCGCGGCAACTATATAAAAGCAGGTGCTTAAAATTAGTTTGTCGATTAAAGCAGAAGAATGGTTTGCCAAACTACCTTTCTATTTGGGCCCCTTATTTGAAACATGTTTGAAAACTCAAAAGGGGTTAAGGAACCACATGGAACAATGCAAAATTACATTCCAACTATGAAAATGCCGTATGCATATGTAATTGTGAATGGAGTTGTGTCATGAAAACTTGTAGGGCCCACGTGTCGTTTGTGTGGATGCACATCCATGATCATCAAACTACTGTTCTACGGTCACAGCAACCAAGCCAATGGAAAGGGGCATAAGAACTTGTACAATCCAAACTGCACCACCTCCTTGTTCCCTTCTCATATGATGGTCAACTTCATAACTATTTCAGAAAAAAAAATCTTCAAGCGCTAATTCAAACTTGGCTGTGCTTTCCATGTTCTGATAAGAATAATGAACTAAGAAGAATAAATTGTTACTACGGAAGTTCGCAAACTTTGGGCTGTAGTATTACAGAGAATGAAAACTCACCCTATGTTTTGCTAACTGACTCAGCAGCTGCTGACAAAGGCTGATGATCCTCCAAGAATGTTTGTGCTGAAGGAAGAGAAGAAAGGCTCATTCTGGCAGCCCCTTTATCCTGAAGATCGCCTGTTTCTTTACCATCTGAAATACCTGTTCTCATGCCCCTAGAAGGTATAGAAAAACTACGGGCTATAGGCCCAGGCGGTGTTGGTAAAGGTGACGCAGTTTGTGGTGCACTTGCTGGTGTTTGCCTTGCCCTAAAATGGTCCTGGCCTCTGGGGCCAAAGGGCAGAATTTGGTACCAAGGGGCAGAGTGAGCAACTAAACTAGAAAATGCTGTATTTTTGATGAACTAGTGGGCGGTCGAGGTAGCTCATGAAGCTCCTTGATTTTGGGTGAGGACATGGGTGGTGGTGAGGTACTGGGCGAAACTCTAACATGAATTGTTGACTGATGTGCAGAGCTGTGCCTCGGCGCTGCAGAGACAACATCAATATTCTCTGTTGACCTTGCTCTGGGAGCAATTGGACCAGAAAAGGACCCTCTCTTCACCTTTTTGTTGTCAGAATAAGTCTTCAAGTCATGATAGCCTGGTAAAGCTAGATCACCCACTGGGAGAGTTGTCCTTGTCTCTGCAGTATTGGTGTTGCTCTCTTTCAGCACTGACTGCGCATTTGTTAATCTGGTAGGACTTGGTAACTTATTGTCTCTCAGATCTCCCATATTTGTACTTGGGTTGAGGGGAGATGAATGGAATGCACCTTTGCTCTCAAGAGGAGATCCAGAAGTAGGATTTCCTGAAACTATCTGAGAGGTGGCTCGAACATCATTTGGAGTAGGCAAAACATAAGTATTTAACTTCCTCGTCGCAGAACGCTGCAACTCTTTTATTCTCTCTGCTGTCTCAAGCTTTTTCTCAGGAAAAAGTGGGGCTGACTGACTTCCAGATCTTTGTCTTTCGCCAGGAAAAGAGGAATACTCTACTTTGCTTCTATCAAAAAATTCCTGCAAAAATTAGAAAATCAGATGAAGGGCTCCAAAGACAGGAGAAGAAACAGTCTATGGTAAATAAACTGGAATATTTTGGATAGGAAAAAGAAAACAAATTAACAAAAAAAAATAGGATGTACACAAGTTAAATTCAATTTACAAACAGTGACTTGAGTTAAAAGCACCCACCACGCTATTGAAAGCACAATAAGTAGTATACGTGGAAATTTAAATATCGGGTGACATTTTACAATATTTAGATCTTTCCAACACATGGAATAAAATTCTGCCTAATTTATACTCTCAAGTCTCAACAATTTCCAGTTTGTAATAAATTATATTAAAAAAATTGGACAGATAAGAAACACCGAGGCACATGTATTAAATTCTCATGAAGCAACAAAAGTTTTATACAAGTGCAGTGAGACACAATTGTAACAATACCAGATCAAGCAACACTCTTCGCAAGGATATTTAACTATGCTTAAATTGCAAGCTATATTAGTACCTCCGTAGGACTCCTGGAATCATGACCTGCTTCTGTGGCTTCCTTATTCTCTCCATAATCAAAAGACAGCTCGCCATCATGACTGTCATTGTAATCGTCGTCATTTTCATCTTCAACATAGTAATCCTCCTCCTCAAGTGCACTGAACTGATGATCAATGTGTTGTTGCTCAGCAGCAAGCCTAACATGTGGCTCTACAGCCTCAAGAGACTTGAGCCCCTTTCTGAATAAATTTAGCTGGTTGGCATAAAATATCAACCAATTTACACCAAATTAGTTTCTGCACAAATTGCCAAAAACAAAATAAAAAGAGGAACATTTCCAAGTGATCAAATGTGCACCTGCGCGGCATGGTGCCGAGCAGCTTGTGTGAAAAGACTTCGGAACTGTCCTTGCTTCAATGACTTTAACCGGAATAGAAAAAGAGTTGCTTCCTCTTGATAATCATCCTGGGCTTGTTTCAATTGCTCTGACGCACCAGTATCACCTTTGGCATTCTTAGATCTTCCCTTTTCTTTCTGCGCATTTAGCATGAATTCGAACAATTCTCTGAAAGGAGTATTGGAAACTTAAAAATCATGTCACCAGGGCAAGAACGTAAGCCACATTCTGTACAAACACCATACCTTTTTTCATCACAATGGTGCCTCATTTCCTGCAAGAAAACAATACTCTGCAAATTAATTGGCCATTCCTCCTGGAATAAGAACATAGTTGTCTAATGGACACATACAACTAAGTTCTTTCAACAAGTACTCTTACTAAATAAATATTTTAACAAGAGACACATCATTAGAACATAAACAAAATTAAAGTCATCAAACTGCCTAGGAGAAAACAATAAAGTGGGTTCAAACTAGAAATTTGATGATGCATGCCAAGCAAGACCATTTTTACATTATCAATGACACACCTTTTAATAAAGGAATCCTTTAATAAAACATAGGTCAAGTCATGTGCTATACTAGAAAGTTGATTTGAGCCCCTTCATAATACAAATCAATGTTTTATTAGTCAAAGATTAATTTTTTAGTTCAAGGACCATGGTATATATAGCAAGTATTTGAAAACATGCATTGCATTTATTATGGCCTAAACTGCTGTCTTTTCCTCTTCTTGATAGAACAGATAGCCCATTTCTATATTGCTTATATGATCAGAAGACCACATGCCGGATAAGAAGGCAGGAAAAATAGCAAAATGATATGATACAGGGCAGGAATAGACCACATAGATAGAACAGGGCATGAGCATAAAAATAGAGATGCACATAACGCCTGAATGCATTAGAGTGAAAGGCCATACCTCTACAGTTTGAAGCTCATTAAGAAGGGACTGCGATGGAGTGGTAATGGTATTAAGAACATGAACACGCTGAGGAAAAGATAATGGCACAAATCAGCAGTAGAAGATTATAGTAAATCGGCAGCTTTAATAAATAAGCAACTAGAAACTTACATAACTATCTACAAGTTTCCGAAGTTCAAATTGTGCTTTCCCTAGCAACAGCAAAACCTTATCTGGGGAGATATTGTTAAATGTAAGCATCAAGCAGCAAAGTGTGCAACGGTCAAAAGTTATATGGCATGTTCAATAACATTAGGAGGGACACATTGATCTTTTTTATTCCCTCTTTTCTTTACTTTTCTTAATGATACAGTGACTACTTTCTCTCCAAAAAAAGAAAGAAAGAAGATGATGACTACTGACTAGCAAGAGAAGATGGGTAATGCAAATAATTTGCAATATTTCATTTCTCATCTTCCTTGAAGAGCCTACTGCAGTTGTTGCAAGAGATATTTTTAAGTTGACGAATCGCGGACAATGACTTCTTTGTTATCTTAAATGCTACCATGATAACTGCTCTAGTTAAGCTGATTGGTGCCACATCTTGGCACAAAATTTGCACTGCTTTGGCTTCTAATCAGCAACACCAACTGGCAGTGGGCAGCCACATACTTCGTCAAAAAGCAATGAATAGGACAAGGTGATATAGCATGTGAATTTTTTGGGTGGCCAATATAGGTGGAGAAATAGGATAATCTAATTTAATAGTTGAACAAACACACAATATCTGGAGATAATTTGTGTTACATAGGGCTAAAAAGGAATGGAGATTTACATAAGAGCATGGTTGTCACGGCGCTCCGGCAAGTCGCGGTGAGGCCGGGGTGCCAAGACGCCTAGGCGCCTAGGCAGACACCAAGGCGAGAGTTAGACAGTGTGTTTTATCCAGTGAAAAACCATAGAATACTTCTCCATGGAAGATTCCAGATTCCTAGCTTTACATGTCCACATGGCTGCCCAACTGCCCACCATCCTAGCTTTACGTGTCCACATGGCTGTCCAACTGCCCACCAATCCTTTACTCTACGTTGGTATGGCTGCCCAACTGCCCACCAGCCTCCTTTACTCTGCCTTACTTTTCTTTACAAGTTCCTTCCCTTCCCAAGATGCTCTTCTTCCTCACCACACACAATCTTCTCAGTTCTGACCCCTGCTCTTCCTCCTCACCGGCGCTGCTCCTACACTCGTCGCTCTTCCCCTCCAGATCTGGACAGCGAAGAAGAAATAAAGGAGAGGAGAGGGAAGAGAGGAAGAGGATGCGAACCAAAAGGAGCTGGGGATGGTGGAAGGCTTCCAGAGTGCAGGGAGGCGGCGGTTGCGGCTGAACAGAGGTGTAGACAGCCTGTGGTGGCTAGGGTACGCCCGTCTAACCCAGGTCATCTAGGCGAAGGCCCCTGTCGTCTGCCTCCGGCCGACGGAACGCCTTGGCGTCGACTAGGCGACGCCTTGGCGACGCCGTGACAACCTTGCATAAGAGATTCCTAAACTTATAAAGATAAGATATATCACATATCGGTACCGACGGTCAACTTGGTAGCTTTAAAACGTTCAGGGTAATGACAATAATGTATTGACACTTGGACTATTCATTATAATTTATAAACATGTATTAGTATTACCATCAAATCATCAATTACTAAAACAAGTTAGGATAGAAAAAGAATACACAAAATGATTACCATTAATTCCATCCTTATTTGGTGTGACTCTTTTAAGTAAACAAGTCCCCATTTCCTGTAATGCTTCAGAGAACTCTGCATGCATACATCAACAACTTACCGACATCCAATAAAGGCTCAAAACACATAGATTTGTAGCAGCAATAACCCTATAAAGCAATAACCTACAAAGTCATATAGCTGTTAACATTTGACAAATGCAAATGAACTGAGGTCACACAATGTCAGTACGATGAACAACCCAGAAATGTTTAAGATTGTGTGCCACTGTGCCCTGCATGCGTGAGTGAACAATCATGAAATATGGTCATAAATGCGCTCCCAGTCAACCAAAAAAAATGTAAGACAATATTTTCCATCCATCTGAAAAAGGACAGCTAGCTATTCATGTGCAAACCTAAGTACTCAACAGAAAAGAAAACTTAAGCGATCGATCGACAAAATATCTCCATTAAGTATTGTAGGAAATCTGTAAATTGAAATGAAGATAACACATAAAGGTATTACAACTGATGTTAAAAAAGAAAAAATATTTTCGGAAAAGAAAAATACCATATGCACTGTTTGCAATTGCTGCTGCAACAGCAAGCAAGTTATCATAACAGCTCCTCATATCTGCCATATCCTGTTAAAGTTAAGTAGCATTTTGAAACAGTATTAGCAAGAAGCTGATACAGAAGTTCTTCTTAATACAATGAAAAGTTTTAGAGTATCAACTTTTAACAGAAGCAGCTTGTTTGGAATTTCGATTAAGCTATACTGTTGGTAAATAGCACCACATGCTTTCTCATATTTCGTCACTGTTTTCATTATTCAATATACCCTTCATTCAACAGTTTGATTTTGAACAATCAAACACTCCTGAATAAACTGACACTTGGGAATGGATCACTCTCTTGTCAGATCCAACTAGATTTGATCAGATCCAAATGGAGTAAAATGCCACCCTCACTACCTAAAAGACTGAATAGCTTAATCATGAGGCCTGTTGGCTACCGCGCTATTGCAGCTAAACTTCTCAAATGTTTAGTTTTTCCTCACACCAGAGTAATACTGCACGGCCACGCAAGCAGCATAGTCACTCAATTCTCACCTCATCGAACAAAGGAAGCAAAAGTTTACCGATCAAAACTGAACCACCGGCGCCAAAACCAAATCACACGTGAATCCTCCAGAAAAAGACACAAAAATTCAGTTGAAATTAACAAAACCACAGCACCAGTAGCAGATCAAAGGAAACTATCTGAGAGTTACATGAAACTGTGCTCATGACAAAGTAAATGTGAGCAGGTGATCATCCAAAATTCTCAGATTTCCAGCCAGAAACCAAACAATTCCCGGGCGTCGCACTAGGAAACAACACCAGGCACCTTCCCTTTCAAGCTTCAACAATCTCCCACGGCGAAATGGAGCGCAGATCCGAACACTAACATCCCAATTTACTCCATCCAGAAGGGAAAATTCCCAAACAACTCGCACGGCAGAGCAGGGTCCAGACCCACACACCAACTCCGGCAAACCCATCGCAAACCAATCTCCCGGACCCCAACTCCCTACAGCCCAGTAGCTCACCGCACGCACGCTGCAAATCACACGCGGAACCGCTCCTCCCTCGCGAGATCTCCACGCACCAACTCACTCACCCACCCACTCGCGCTCCACGAGCGAAAGTAAGAGAAGTAGCTCCGCACCTGGGCAGCGGCGAGGAGCTCGTTCGCCGCGGCGGCGGCGGTGGAGTGGCCGCGGTGGCGGTCCACGCGCTGCTCGTGGCGCTGCAGCGCGAAGCCCCGCAGCTTCCGCAGCGACGACTTCATCTCTGCCCCCCGAACCCGGATCAGGCGCGCCGCCGGACCGCCGAATCGAGCTCCAGATCGCCGCACTTCGACAGGCCGGGCCGAGGCGGATTCCCGAAAACCCTAGCTAGCCGTACACACTACCACTGAGGGGAGAGAGAGTGGAGAAATGGGAATCTTCCCTTTTCCTTCCTTCCTTTCCGAGCTCAAGTGCGAGTGGTCTACCACTGGTGCGCTTTCTAACTGCTTCTTCTTTTTTTTTTCTTTGCGCACTGTTTTATGGTGCCCTTGATGTTTTTATTTTCAGTTGCTTCTTTCTTTAAGCTTGATTAGCCTAATCCTTGCTTCGGTCTTTGTTTGGTCAAAGAAAGAGAGCAACCGGCGAATGGAAGTTATGTCTTGCTTACCGTTCAATCAAATGTAATCGCAGCGTACATATCCACTGTAGTTTTCCGCCTAGAGTATTCTAAAGTTTATCGAATCCACAGGAAACATATGTATTGATCAACTAGGTTTACTAATGATCCATCCAACTACTCATGCATCAAGGGGCGATAGGATTGCATGAAATATGTAACGCCCTTAAATTCGAGGGACGTTAACCTCTCTGTAACAGTTTAGGGGTGCGATTCACGAAATGTGATGTCTCAAGCAAGCTTTCGATTACAACAAAAGCTAATATTTTATTACATAAGATTAAGGCTTAACAGCCAGTTTTAACACTGACACGGGCATCCAAAACCAAAGTTAATATAATACAAGACAAAAGAACATCAAACCACAGAGTTTGAATGGTGAGACCTAATAACAGTAGTCGTTGCCATCCGTGGGTCCACCAAAATCTTGTTTATCAAGATCCTCTGTATTTTCCCAAGTTTCTTCTGTAGATTGTTTGCAGATTATGCAAGAATGAGTACAATTACCGTACTCAACAAGCCACATGGAAAAACTAAATAATTACATGCAAGGAGTTCAATGGATGGTTAGGGCTTTACCTTAACAGGCATATGTGGATGCAATTTGCAGTTAAAGCAGTTTACATTTAAAACAGTAAAACAATAATACATAATAACATCAGGGGTTTCTCATCAAACCACAATTACCAACTTACCATCTCCAAAACTCTACTTATGCCTCATGTACTGGAATCACCCATTAACACAGCTTCATTAACCGGAAGCACGGCGTATTCGAATACCTTTAGTTATACACTCTGCAGAGTTGCCCAACTTTACCCACAAGATATCTCGTGCTCGTACTATCATGCAATATACACGCAACACTTTAGCGTGCGACTGAGTTGAGATAACAAAATATTTCCACTGCTCAACCTTTCTAGTCTCTACCCGGTAGGTATTTGTTGGACCGAAACGGCGACTAGAGGGGGGGTGAATAGGAGCTCAAAATCTTTTTCGAAATCGATTAGATCCAATAAGAATTTCACTCCAATAGCTATGAGAGCTATGAAGATCAATATACAAGTATAGCGGAAGCCTTGTATTGAATCCTAATCAAACCCCCAAAGCACAAGAGCAAAGAACAAAAAGTTGTGCAGAAATCTCAGTAATCGGTACTACCACCATTGTAATTGCGGTACAACCACATCGCGGTACTACCGCAGGCAAAATCACGGTACTACCTTTTATCCTGACGATGAACAAAACAGCCTGAAAACGAAATCGAAAATCGTCGTAACTTTTAAACCATAAGGCCAAACTCCACCAAATTTGGAACACACCTTCCTAAGGATATTAGGAACCTATTCCAATCAAGGATCGCAGAGATCCAAGCCAAAGTTCCTATCTTTTTCAGTTTGAACGAAGTGTGCTTCAAAACGAGTCAAAAACGAAACTATGATCTAGAGACTTGCTCGTGGGTGATTGATGATCAAGATGATCCTAGATGGGTTCCTACATGTCCGAGAAGTTAGATCACAAACAAGAAACCAACCAAAAACTTCGCGAATCAAAGAAAGACTAAAATCATCAAATAGAGAAAGAAAGCAAATGAACTCATCTTTGAGGGAACTTTCTTTGGATTGATTTGATATGGTATTGGTTCTGACCACTCCATCAATGGAGGACAAAGACTCAATACATGAGCACGAATCAAATCTAACTCTCTAGAACCCTAACCTCCAACTATCAACTCCCTAAGCACAAAAGCAAAACTAGGGTTTACAAGTAATGAAAGGGTTGGGGTGGTGTCCAAAGACACCCCTATTTATAGTGGAGGCTTAGACCTTCTAGAAGAGTAACCCTAATGGGCTCCGTTAAGGCCCAAAACAAAGCGGGTCACACACGCATACGCATTTTAAAGCGCCGGCTTCAATTCTCTTGACCTAATCCACTTCTTGACCACCGTCTTGCGCCGCTGGTTGGCATTAGGTCACCAAGGCGATTTGGTAAAATTACCAAAATACCCTTCTCGATCTTTTTCAAGACCGAGTCCCATCTTCGTGAAGCACCTCCCATGCTTCGCCGTGTAGGTTGATCCAGTGGCTCTCTTCATATCGGCAAGTCTCTCCCATCCGGCTCCCACCGAAACCACCATGGCACTTGCACCACCCTGCGCCGCTTGATCGAACTCCGTCGACCGAATCGCCTGTTTTCGGTCACCTTTGTCCTCTTGCGCAATGCTTGACTCTATTGACCTCACTGGCATCTCCGATCGTTACGGACCTCGGCTCTCCAAGCTTAGTCCCGATCATCCTCGCCGATTGACCGTCATTGACCTCCAAGCAACTCCGCACATCAATAGACAAAGAAATCGAATCTGGGAACAAGTTCTTCACAACTTGACCCACGTTAGTCAAAACATGCATCATGCAACACATATGCCATGACACCCATGAACTTGACCTAACCCATAACCATTTTACCAAGATGGCCCAACTTGAAAATGCAATCGGTACTACGCAGTGTTAAAAGGCTTGCAGATTATCAAGATAGTAGTACAAGACCCATAATCAGCGATCGCATCGCTCCTCAAGGAAATCCAAAACTTCCCAAAAACACTTGTTCGGAAAAACCATACCTCTCACACGCTGTCGTTCGAGTCATGCGGTACTCTAAGAACCATAGCGCAAGATTACCGCTCCTCGAAATCCAAAACACAAGTTACACTCGTTACGGAAAAACCATACCGCTTTGCTAGCGGTAATATCATCAATGGTACTACCGCCAAACACAAGCCGGTATTATCAAGATCAGCGGTAGTACTGCGCGCGCGACACACGCCGGTACTACCGATTATCCCGACACTTGTGAAAACAGATTTCAACAAAACCAAAAGCGATCGTTTCGACAAACCAAAGGAAGCTATTGCCAATTGTACCATCACATTAAGATCGTGAGCATATCCCCATGATATCCACAATCTCCCCCTTGATGAACACATTGGCAATTTCCCACAAATGCAAAATTTGAGGTTTGAAAAAGTGAAAACTCGACGTTTTCGTTCAAAGGCATAACTTGGTCCAAATGCAAGAAAAAGCAAAGGAAATGACCAAGTCGGCTCCGAATAGTATCGACAAGTGAGATCTGACAAAAGAAAGCATGAAAGCTTCAAAATCCGAAAGGTGTCAAAATCTCACTTAAGGTCCATATGAAAGAACAATTGTTCGATATGACCTTTGATCATTGTGAGGATCAAGAATTGCAATTCTAGTTCAGAAATGATAATAAAACCATAAGAATGCAAATAAGAAACTCCCCCTCACTATGATCCTTAGATTTTCAATTTTTCTCCAAGTAACTCCCCCTTTTTCAAACATCTTCTCCCCAAACAACTTCTCCCCTTTTTAACATTTTTACAATATCTTCTCCCCCTTTGACAATGGAGTTATCAAGGAATCACGCCTTCCTCTCGTCCAGAGATGACAAATGCAGAATGAGGAAAAAGCATAAGATGGAGCATGCATGAAATGCAATGGAGTGGTTTCAAATTTTTTGTATTTTTCAATTGTTGAGTACAAGAAGCTTTGGAGATTACCCAAAAGAACAAGTTAGCATTTCTAAAGTTGCACAAACAACATATTAAGCCTAACAACGCTAGCAAGATCATAATAAGACATGTATAACAAAGCTAAGCAAGAAGGCTCAATATAAAGTAATGAATTTTAGCATTTTAAGCAAGGCTTCAAATCTAGCAAGTTCATCAACAGGGATCCTAAAATGATACTGGCCATGTCAAAATGTCAACGTGAGATCCAAAAGCTAACAATGACCACATTAAGAGACAAATAGGTCCTGAAATGAATCGTTTTGCTCATTTTTCTCAAAAGCCCATTTTTCAACTGTTTTTCATTTGCAATGAATATTGAAGTTGACTAATGGTCTAACTTAGTGACAAGATCCTGGACTAGGAGCCATCCACAAACTCATCCTAAGCTTCGACCAAAAGTTGATTAAAGGTATATCTTAGTGAAGAAGATCCTGGACTAGGAGCCATCCACAAACTCTTCCTAAGCTTTTACCAGGGCGACAAATCTTGAGGTTCATGTCAGTTGTGACAAGCAGTCCCCATGAGATCGTCTGGATCATCAAACTATCTCCAAGTTCATGTCTTTGACATGCGCCTCTAAATAACGAGAGTTTGGCACAATTTAAGCAAAAGACAATCTTGAATATTGATTTTCATTTTTCACAAGAGCGCTTTTAGATTCTCAAGAACACAAGAAGCTCAAGTAATGGTCAAAGTTAGATTCAAGAGCTAACAAAGCAATTTTGACAGGCCAATGTCACAAAAGGAGCACTAATTACAAGAATGGCTAAACAATTCACAAATTGCTAATTTCTTAGTTCAAGTTGTTTTTCAAGTTCTAGCTCATACAAAGAAAGACTTAGCTACACATGTGAAAGCATGATAATTCTAGCAAGTCAAAGAACTAGACATGGCATTGAGCAAGAATTGAAACACTAAAGCTCCAAAGGGTAATAAGCAAAGCTTCATCAATTTTAAAAGATAAGTAGAAAAGCTTATATTACAATGCATCTTTTGGATTTTTCATATGAATGCAATATGATACAATGAGATGCAAGAAAGCTCAAAAGACCTAAAAGATCAACAAGATCAAAAGAAGATCAAATAAAAGATCAAGGAAAGATCGAAAAGATCCAACTCCCTCAAACCAACCCATAGGGAAAAATTACCCTAACTCACTCCTCAAGGTGGCAAACCTTGTTGGGTCTAAAGGCTTGGTGAGGATATCGCTAAGCGAGCCTCGGACTCCACAAAATGCAAAGACAATATCACCCTTCTCAACGTGATCTCTAAGGAAGTGAAAGCGAATGTCTATGTGCTTGGTCCTAGAATGTTGCAATTGGGTTTTAGCAATGTTAATAGCGTAAGTGTTATCACGAGAAAAGAGGAACACTAGCAAAGGTTAACCCAAAATCCTTAAGAGTGGAGACCATCCACAAAATCGACCACAAACAACTAGCAAGACTACATATTAAATTCAGCTTCAAGATGGATTGTGCAATGTAAGACCGCTTCCTAGAAGACCAAGAGACAAGAGAAGTGCCTAAGAAATGACATGTGCGGATGTGCTCTTCCTATCTAGCCTCTGACCTTAAAATCGAATCAAAACCCCGAATGGACAAATAAGAAGAACAAGAATACCAAATGCCATCTTGAAGGGTAGAGTGTAAATACGAAAATGCGCTTAACGGCTTGGCGATGTGAAGTCCTCGGTGGCCTTTGAAACCTCGCCTGAGGCGGACATGAAGTGGATGTCCGGTCTTGAGGCCGTCAGTCTGAAGGGAGCCGATCATCTTGCGGTACTTGCGTTGATCCACGGCTTCTCCTTCCTCATCTGGATCCAAAGCGATCGAAGTCGCCATGGGAGTGGCGATAAACTTGCGATCACCCATATCAAAACGCTTGAGTAAATCCTTGGTGTACCGCTTGATAGATAAAGATCCCTTCCTTGCATTGCTTGATTTGTAGCCCCGTAAAGTAATTGAGTTCTCCCATCATGCTCATCTCAAATTTCACGGACATAGTCTCGAGAAAAAGCTGAAACAAGAGCATTAGAGGAACCACCAAAGATAATATCATCAATATATATCTGAACAAGCAGAAGTCATTGCCATGCCTAAGAATGAAAAGAGTCTTATCAACTTTTCCTATTTCAAAATCATTCTTAAGCAAGAAAGTCTTAAGTCTATCATACCGTGCTCGGGCTTGTTTAAGACCATACAAGGCTTTGGATAGCTTAAAAACATGATCGAGGTGCTTGGGATTCTCAAAGCCGGGGTTGCCTAACATACACTTCCTCCTCTATAAAACCATTCAAAAGCACTCTTAACATCCATTTGATGCAACCTAAAACCTTTAGATGCAAACAAATGCAAGCAAGATGCTGAATGGCTTCTAATCTAGCAACAGAGCGAAGGTCTCATCAAAATCTAACCCTCAACCTGGCTAAAACCCCGAGCTACCAATCTAGCCTTGTTTCTAACCACGAACCATCCTCATTTTGTTTATTTTGAACACCCAACGGGTTCCTATAACATTATGTCCACTAGGAGGTTCTACAAGGTTCCAAACTTTATTTCTTTCAAAATTCTCTAACTCCTCATGCATGGCATTGACCCAACTAGCATCGATAAAGCATGTGATATATTTTTGGGTTCAAAAGAAGCTACAAATGCAGAGTGAGAAAAATGACTTCGGATCATGATACAGAGCGAGTGACTCGCTCATGGAGATTACCAATCATCGATCCGGAGGTGTTGCTCTGAATGTGCAAAGGAGCTGGAGGAGATAGCGTCTCCTCAACCTCCGAGTCTTCTTGAAGAAGAAGAAGTCGCAGCAGAGCCTCAATTGGAGGTGAAGCAACAGAGTGTGTTTCGAGCTTGGGTAGCTTGCACAGAACATCGACCAAGTGAAGGAGCAAAATCAAGTTCATCCTCATCTTCTTCAACAAAAATGCTCTCTGTCACCTGTAAGTCACTTGAAACATCGGATCTAGCTCCAGGGCTAGTCTCATCAAAAGTGACATTGCATGTCTCCTGGACAATGTTAGTTTCAACATTAAAAACCCGAAAACCCCTCGAATGAGCAGGATAACCCAGAAATAAACCATCACAAGTTCTTGATTCAAATTTATCTAGGTTCCCTGTCTTGAGAATAAAACACTTCGATCCAAAGACTCGAAAGTGAGAGACAGAGGGTCTTCTACCAAAACGAAGCTCATAAGAAGTCTTGCCCAAAGATGGTCTCAAAAAGACACGGTTTGAAATATGGCAAGCTGTAGCAATAGCTTCGGCCCAAAATCTCCTCGGTGTGCTATACTCATCCAACATCGTTCTAGCCATCTCAACTAGAGTCATGTTCTTCATTTCCACAACGCCATTTTGTTGAGGGACGTGTGGAGAAGAGAAGCGATGCTCAATCTGCGCACAAAGACAAAAGAGGCAAAGAAGCATTCTTGAACTCCGTGCCATTATCACTTCGGATCGCTCTCAAGGCACCAGGAAGTTCAGAAGCCAAACGAAGAACAAGATCATGAAAATGATCAAAAGCCTCATCCTTCGAAGAAAGAAAGAACACCCAAGAGTATCTCAAAAATCATCGACTATGACAAGAATGTACCAATTGCCACCGATCGATCAACCTAGCGGGACCAACAAGATCCACATGAAGCAACCGTCTCGGTCCGTCGGTCATAACCATAGTCAATGACGGGTGTGGCGGCAACTTGCTTGCCATGCCTACATGTATACATCAAAGATCCTTGACACTTTGAGTTTAGGCAAACCTCTCATGAGATCAAGGCCGCTAACTCGTGTCGATGATCAAAACCAATGTGCCCCAAACCGTCGGTGCCAAAGCCAAATATCGAAGAAGATGCAATCAAACACTTGAGAGATCCGACAGCGATTGAAAAATCGGCTCAAAAATTCTACCAACTCTAGAAATCCCAAAACGAGCTCACCAAAAGAATCAAGCACACGACAAGCATTCTTCTTAAAGCGAGTCTCATAGCCATCATCAAGAAGTCAGGAGACGTAAAGGAGATTGTACCTTAGCTTAGACACAAGCGCGGCGTCCTTGAGAATGAACTTGTCGCTCACCCTAATCATTCCAGTTCCTTCAATGCGCCTTGTGTATCATCTCCAAAGGTGATGAAGGTATCACTGTTGATCGCGTGAAGGAGGTGAACCATCTTGAGTCTCCGGTCATATGGCGTGAACACGAGTCGGCGAACCATGTGTTCTTCCCCTTCGCGCCAATCCTCGAAAATCAAGGAACAAAGAGCGATGTGTCTCAATCATGGGGTTAGTTAAAAGCGACTTGGGAACCCAAGATTGAGACACTCGTCATGAAAGTAGTATGCAAAGCGGATGTGCTATCCTTGACTTTATTAGCGCTTCTATTATGAGCAATGGTAACGAGAACATGAGATGCATCTGTCTAGGAACATGGTGATGAGCATGTGCAACAAATCCTAGATCGGGGTTCTTTTTATGTATGTGACCATGTCTCATAAAAGCTCTAGGTTGATTAGATGACATTCTAGCAATATTTTTCTTAGCGTTCTTCAACCTTCGCCAATGAGAACTCAACCAAATGTCCACTCTTCTTGCAATAGGTGCAATGGTATTTTGTACCACTGGGAGAAGCACCTTTTGCCTCAAAAGAAGGTTGGACAAACCCCCGCAGATTTAAAAGCAGGTTTTTTGCGAGTTGGGTTTTGAATTCAACTAACCCATTTTCCAAAACACGAATGACATTAGACTTGGACATGTCTGGCGAGAGTTGTATCCTAAACCTTGCTTCTTAAAAGGAGTTTTAGATTTATCTAGAATCATGTTCAACTGTTTTTCACCATTAGAGAATCTTTCTAAAGTATCCTTGAGATATGCATTCTCTTTTCAATATTAGCACATGATTCATAAGTCTTGCCCTTAATGGCTCTAGCATGTTTCTCCTTAAGATGAGCAACTTCAAGCTTATAGGCGCACAAGAAGCACAAGATGTAGAATCAATTGTATTCTTAAGCTTGGCAAATTTAGCTCTAATCGCTTCTAGAATATCCTTAACTTCATGTTCACGTTCTAGCGAGAAAGAGCGAAGCTAGATTTCACATTGCCGAGGCATCCAAATTGCTAGACTCTAAGCATTTTTCACATGGAGCAGATTTAACATCAATTAGCTCGGTTCTAGCATTTTCAAGTTGATGCAAAGCAATATCATGAGCAGATTGTAGCTTAGGCAGGTTGGAGTGCAAAGCATGGCGGGATGAACATTCATCAACATCTAGACTCTTAGCATTCACAATCTCTAATGTCAAATTCTCGACTTGTGACACTAGATCCTTGTTCCTAGCCATGGTGAACTCTAAAGCCTTATCTTGACTAAGCAATTGCTCATACATGTTATCGCATCTAGTAGAAAGGGCATCATAGGATGGAAGTACCTCATCGTTGTCATCGGCGTCGTCGAGTCGGCCATGAAGCACATGCTTGGGGTGAAGTCCTTGGCCTTCCCTTTCTTGTCTTGAGAGATCTCCTCCTCCTTGTCCTCCTCGCTCCCGAGTCCACATCGCTCATGGATTGATCTCCAAAGCGCAAGGACCGATGAGCGACCTTCATGAGCTTGGCAAGATCATACTTGGGCTTGCCCCTTGAGGCTTCTTCCAGCAAGCTTCTCAATCTTGTGGTTGCCCTTACCTTTCGGCTTAGGGGGTTGGCTCGATGTGATATAGCTCTCCACACTCATAGCATGTCACAGGCCACCTCTCTTTCTCATTTCGACATTGTTATATGCCTGTGACTTTCTTGGCTAAAAGAGCTAAATCACCTCGGGAAGACTCTCAAACTCTTCTTCTTGAATAGCGATAAACACGCAAGAGAAAAACCGTAAGAAGACTCGGAAGAAGCATTAGGAGTCCCTTTGAGAGGATCACCGCCAAAGCCATGTTATCCTTCTTAGGATTACCGCTCTCTTGATCTCATGAGTTTTAGCTTGCTATAAAGCAGCTCCAAAGTGAGATTAGAGATCGACGTTTCTCTATGGCGCTTGCCTTCATCTCCCACTCCTTGGTGTTGATTGCACCCAAGAGGTGGGTGGCATTCTCAGATTGAGAGTACTCAATGTCAACAACTTTCATCCGATTGATCACCTTGTTAAAACGAGTAAAGACGCCATCGATGCTCTCAACAGACGCATCTCAAATTTGTTGTACTCTCGCTTGTAGACATTCTCGACGCACTTGCTTGATGCGGGGACGATCCTCATGGTAAGTTTCGAGGGTGTGCCAAATCTCATGTGCGGTCGCAAGATTGCAAATCCTATCGCACTCTTGCCTACCAAGCCCAGCATATAGAAGGTTCTTTGCCTTGTTGTTGTTAGCCAAGAGGGTCAGCTTTGCTTCGCCAGAGCAACTTCGGGCAAAACGAGCGGGGATCGAACAACCTCCCATATAGCTTGTCCTTCGCTCTCAAGGAAGACTCGCATGCGATTCTTCCAATAGGCATAGTCGAGCCCATCGAAGACATGCGGCTTGGTTGAGTACTTATCCATCGCCAAGTTCAGTGACCGGTTAAGATCAAGATTGAACTAACTGGGCTCTGATACCACTTGTTGGACCGAAACGGCGACTAGAGGGGGGGTGAATAGGAGCTCAAAATCTTTTTCGAAATCGATTAGATCCAATAAGAATTTCACTCCAATAGCTATGAGAGCTATGAAGATCAATATACAAGTATAGCGGAAGCCTTGTATTGAATCCTAATCAAACCCCCAAAGCACAAGAGCAAAGAACAAAAAGTTGTGCAGAAATTTCAGGAATCGGTACTACCACCATTGTAATTGCGGTACTACCACATCGCGGTACTACATGAGCAAAATCAGCAGTACTACCTTTTATCTGACGATGAACGAATAAACTGAAAAGCGAAATCGAAAAATCGTCGTAACTTTTAAACCATAAGGCCAAACTCCACCAAATTTGGAACACACCTTCCTAAGGATATTAGGAACCTATTCCAATCAAGGATCGCAGAGATCCAAGCCAAAGTTCCTATCTTTTTCAGTTTGAACGAAGTGTGCTTCAAAACGAGTCAAAAACGAAACTATGATCTAGAGACTTGCTCGTGGGTGATTGATGATCAAGATGATCCTAGATGGGTTCCCACATGTCCCAGCAAGTTAGATCACAGCAAGAAACCAACCAAAAACTCGCGAATCAAAGAAAGACTAAAATCATCAAATAGAGAGAAAGAAAGCAAATGAACTCATCTTTGAGGAACTTTCTTTGGATTGATTTGATATGGTATTGGTTTCTGACCACTCCATCAATGGAGGACAAAGACTCAATACATGAGCACGAAATCAAATCCAACTCTCTAGAACCCTAACCTCCAACTATCAACTCCCTAAGCACAAAAAGCAAAACTAGGGTTTACAAGTAATGAAAGGGTTGGGGTGGCATCCAAAGACACCCCTATTTATAGTGGAGGCTTAGACCTTCTAGAAGAGTAACCTAATGGGCTCCGTTAAGGCCCAAAACAAACGGGTCACACACGCACGCATTTTAAAGCATCGTCTTCAATTCTCTTGACCTAATCCACTTCTTGACGCACCGCCTTGCGCTTGTGGTTGGCATTAGGTCACCAAGGCGATATTTGGTAAAATTACAAAATACCCCTTCTCGATCTTTTTCAAGACCGAGTCTCATCTTCGTGAAGCACCTCCCATGCTTCGCCACGTGTAGGTTGATCCAGCAGCTCTCTTCATATCGGCAAGTCTCTCCCATCCGGCCCCACCGAAACCACCATGGCACTTGCACCGACCCATGCACGCTTGATCGAACCGTCAGACCGAATCGCCTGATTCGGTCACCTTTGTCCTCTTGCGCAATGCTTGACTCTATTGACCTCTTTGGCATCCTCGATCGTTCGGACCTCACTCTCCAAGCTTAGTCCCGATCATCCTCATGCTGACCGTCATTGACCTCCAAGCAACCACGCACATCAATAGACAAAGAAATCGAATCCGGGAACAAGTTCTTCACAACTTGACCCACGTTAGTCAAAACATGCATCATGCAACACATATGCCATGACACCCATGAACTTGACCTAACCCATAACCATTTTACCAAGATGGCCCAACTTGAAAATGCAATCGGTATTACCTGCAGTGTTAAGGCCGTAGATTATCGCGACTCTGAGTATCAAGACCCATAATCTATGCGGTCGTACCGCTCCTCAAGGAAATCAAAACTTCCCAAAAACACTTGTTCGGAAAAACCATACCGCTCACACGCGATCGTTCAAATCATCGCGGTACTCAAGCAACCATAGCGCAGTACTACCGCTCCTCGAGAAATCCAAAACACAAGTTACACTCGCTCGGAAAAACCATACCGCTTTGCTAGCGGTAATATACCGCCAGTACTACTGTAAACACAAGATTACAAGATCATCAGAGTACCGCGCATTACACGCCGGTACTACCGATTATCCTAACACTTGCTGAAAACAGATTTCAACAAAACCGAAAACGATCGTTTCGACAAACCAAGGAAGCTATTGCCAATTGTACCATCACATTAAGATCGTGAGCATATCCCCATGATATCCACAGTATTACTCCGTCTGACCCTCGGGAGACCATCGGCCAAAGGTGTAATTTGTGCCCGTCTTGTGGGTCCATGCCGTTGTGTAGACCAAATGAGTGTCCTATAGGCCCACTCCTGTCACACCCCAATTCTTGTAGATATTCAATCGGATGAGCAGTGTACTAAGCTAGGAAGTAATGACCACGCTTATGGTTGAGCGGTTTTTCTGTGTCTATCACTTGGCACAAGGTTCTTGTCCTTAGTTGTCATCCAATGAGGAAATAGACCAACACCAACTCGTGGTTGTCCACCCGCTTGATCTCACCGATGACTCACTTTAACACCGTCTATTGGGTCATCCAACTTCTGGACACAACCCTCAACTCTCCACTAAAACCATTGGCGAACCGCCAATATCGCTGATTGATAACACATTTTGGTGACAAAGCTACTTATATAGATAATATTTTATGTAAACTTGTCAAGGTGAATATGGCCTACAAGTCTTTGGGTGGATTGTATGTGGAGTAATAGGATTTATCTAATTATCATGGCATTCAAAAGTATTATTTGAATAATTAAAGTAATTGGCTCAAATATAATAATGAAAGTATCAATATAAATATATGACATGTGGGTTCAAAATGATCAAGGAATGCGACTTGCCTTCTTGCACAAAGTCTTGTGGATACTGGTCTTGTCTGGCGTCTTCTGGAGTCTGGTCGACAAGATCTTGACCTAACGAGAAGCAATGCAATAAAAAGAAACCAAGTAAAAACTAGCTCGGCAAGGAATGAAATTTGGGAACAACAAGCAAGTAAATAAAACCGGAAAAGAAACTTAAAGAAAGGTGGTGTGGGATGGTGGGGATTTATCTCGGTGCTTGATTGGGTGAGCAGGGGTTCGAGATTCGGATCAAGTACAACAAAAATATTGTAAAGGATTAAAGAAATCTATAGGAAGGTGGAAAGATTTATTTGGAGCTTGGTGTAGGAAAGCGAGTGAGAAATGAAGCTGTATCTAGGGTTTCTTGTTTTGACAAATGAATAGTAATTACTATAAATAGTAATGACTATGAGCGATAGCTAAATTCTTGTGCTAAACGAGAATTAGGGTTTCAGTTTGAACAGTACTCATTTTACTGTGCAGATAAACAATGAGAAGATCCTTACCTCTAGGGTTTTGCACTGGTGGGATTCTGGTGGGGTTGTGGTGGCGGGCGGCTCTTAGCAGCTCTGGGGAAGAAGAAGGGTGGGTGGGGAGGAGAGGAAGGCTTGGTGCGAGTTTGAAGGCGGGTGGGGTGACTTCTATAGCCGTGAGGCGGTGGGAGCAGTAGGCGCGTGGCGGCGGCGATTGACAGGGAGGTGGCGGCGTGGTTGGGCGAGGGTTTGGGCGGTCCGGACGGATGGTGGCGGCATTGGCGGGCGAGTGGCGCTCGAGTCAAGCGCCGATTGAAGAGGAGGGAGGTGGCGGGTGGTGGCGGTGCCCTTCTTTGAGCCGGGCGGGAGGTGGCGATGGCGGTCGCGGGTTCTTGCGTGACATGGCGGCGGCGTGGCGGCGGCTGGGGGCACGCGCATTGATGGCGGCATTGACAGTGTGGCACGGAGGTGTCTGGTGTGGTGGCCCTAGGATGGGCGGCGTTAGCGAGGAATGGGGTGGTGGCGACTTTGGGTGATGGCGCGATCGGGGAGGAGAAGACGGAAGGAGAAAGGTAAAGCGAGATTTGGTTGGGTTTTGATGAATTTGGGAATTTTGTTGAATTTGGTTGAAATTTGAGCAACGAAATTCAAATCAAACTTCAAATTGATTTTGAAATTTTGAAATTTTGCGGATGTTTCAACCTACCCCTTAAAAGAATCTAGCCCGAGATTCACTCGAGCAGGAAGCAGGTTGGAAAATCACGTTGCATTTTTATTCCTTTTTCATGCCGCTCTTTCGTTGTAAGATTTCGATTTGAACTAAAAGGTAGTTCCTGGATCAATTAAGACCAATGCTGATGAAGTAAAAACGTGCAGCAGTATTGTTTGTGGCTTCGCACTTCATTGGTAGTGACACTATTGATCTTGCCTCGACTTGGTCTGAGTTCTTTGAAATTTTGGTCGCTTCTCAGGTCGTAGCATACCTCCTTTGTTAGCTTGCATTGTTGGCGACGTCTTGTTGATCTGTGATTGACTCCTCACTTGAGCTTTGGTTGCTTCTGCTATCATATGTTTCCTTGAACATTGAGACTTGAAATGACTGGTTGTCCCTGATGGTAGCGGTTTATTGATTTTGTGGACAATCCTACGGTAGTGATTTCCTCGCATGTGTAGCAATCGAACGTGGTGATTGATTCATATTATATTGGGGTCTTGAGTTGGGATTGGTAGTTGGTTGCTGCTGATATTGTACTGGTGGTGATGTCATCATCCTTTTTCTGGGTGCACTTGGTTGAGGTGTCATTTGCATTGCATTTATTTTTCTCATTTCTTGTAATTCTGTTCTGGCTTCTTCTAATATTAGCAGTTTGTTTACCATAGCTAACATGTCCTTGAAATCCAGGGCTGAAATGTGACATTTCAGCGACTTTTGTAATCCTTCAGAGAATTTCTCCATCTTCTTTTCTTCAGTATCAACATCATTTGGGGCATATCGTGCCAGATAATTGAATTGATGTAAATACTCTATCACAGTAAGTCCTCTTTGCTTGAGAGCTAGAAACTCTCGGCGTTTGGAGGCAAGCACGCCAGTGGGGACGTGTGCCTTATGAAAAGCATCCTCGAATTCTTGCCATGGTATTTCTCTTCCGGGGTGGAGTGTTGTGTGATTCATCCACCATGCTGCGGCTTGTCCTTGGAGTTGGTGGGAGGTAAAAAGAGTCTTCTCTTGATCAATGCATTGGATAGTGTCTAACTTTCTTTCCATATCTCTTATCCAATCATCTGCTGCTAGTGGTTCTGGTGCAACTGTAAAAGTTGGTGGTCTTGTTTTGTGGAAATCAGTCCATCTTGATCTTGCGGTGATTCCTCCATTTGTTGTTCCTGAATAGGGCTCTGATGGTACTGGTGATCTGGTGGCTATCTGCTCCAGGAGTCTAGTGTGTTGCTCCATCATTCTGGTTTGATTCTGCTCTGCTTGATATCTATTCCTTTCCATCATGGCAATTACTTCCGCCATGGTTGGTTGATGATTCTTGACTTCGATCTCATGGTTGTTGTTGTTTTCGGACATCTTGATAATGTAATTCTGCAACGGTTTTGACCAAATACAGATAGGTGAGTAAGATCCAGACTTGAGTTAAGTGAAGAAAGATTAAGGTAAGGTTCAAGACGAAAAGAAGGAATTGAATTTTGACAGGGATGATATACAGGTACTGATAGAAAAACAAAATATTAGATAATAACATAGCTCAATTATTTATATGAGTTATATACATACTACTTAGAGCACATAATACAACTTGTGTTACAACCAAAAGATCGTCTAATTAGGGTTCAGTCTATTTAACACTCTTGTGGCGTATTCTAAACAACACGCAACTTCTAACGAAAGGTTGAAATTAGGTGAGAAGAAGATAAATCTTTTATAAAACAAATCGATTTTACAAATCTAAGTTTAGATAAGATAGCAATAGAAGGGAAAAGACAACAATAATACTTATATTTTTTTTTCAGAAATTCTTTTATAATTTTTCAAACTAAGATTTTTTTAAGGTCTTCATTTCCTAATTCCTAAAGCCAATTTAAAGTCGCATCCTATGGTCAAGCTATGCTCTGATACCACTTTGTAACGCCCTCAAATTCTGGGGACGTTAACCTCTCCACAACCGCCCAGGAGGTGCAGTTATGAAGTAAGCAGTGTCTCAAGCAAGCTTTCGATTACAACAAAAGCCAGCATTTTATTACATAAGATTAAGGCTTAACAGCCAGTTTTGACACTTTGCGAACTGCTAATACTACTTTTGATTGATAACACATTTGGGTGACAAAGCTACTTATATAGATAATATTTTATGTGAACTTGTCAAGGTGAATATGGCCTACAAGTGCTGGGTGGGTTTGTATGTGGGGTAATAGGATTTATCTAATTATCATGGCATTCAAAAGTATTATTTGAATAATTAAAGTAATTGGCTCAAATATAATAATGAAAGTATCAATATAAATATATGACATGTGGGTTCAAAATGATCAAAGAATGCGACTTGCCTTCTTGCACAAAGTCTTGTGGATCTTGGTCTTGTCCGGCGTCTTCGAGTGCAGTCGACAAGATCATGACCTAACGAGAAGCAATGCAATAAAAAGAAACCAAGTAAAAACTAGCTCGGCAAGGAATGAAATTGGGAACAACAAGCAAGTAAATAAAACCGAAAAGAAACTTAAAGAAAGGTGGTGTGGGATGGTGGGGATTTATCGGTGCTTGATTGGGTGAGCAGGGGTTGAGATTCGGATCCAAGTACAACAAAAATATTGTAAAGGATTAAAGAAATCTATAGGAAGGTGGAAAGATTTATTTGGAGCTTGGTGTAGCTGAACAGAGCTGAGAAATGAATTGTATCTAGGGTTTACTGTTTTGACAAATGAATAGTAATTACTATAAATAGTAATGACTATGAGCGATAGCTAAATTATCGTGCTAAGACGATGATTGGGGTTTCAGTTTGAACAGTACTCATTTTACTGTGCAGATGAACAGTGTTTGGCCGAATTGAGTGAACAGTAAAGAAATAGGCACATTCTTGTGCTGCCCAGACCTCATTCGGCCCAGCCTCAGCTAGCCTCTTCCTGCCTTAAAAGTCGAGGCGCTGGCCAACAAGGCTGAGCAAGCGCCTCTAAAGTCTGGCGGCGAAAGCGAGAAGGGCATGGTGCTCGCGGAGAAGGGAGAAGGCGAGGGCGGCCGTCAGGCGGCAGTGGCGGCCGGCGATGGCGGCCGGCGACGCAAGGAAGGCGGTCGGGAAGCTCCATGGGCAGGTCTTCTTACCTCTAGGGTTTTGCACTTTGGGATTTGCGGGTGGGGTTGTGGTGGTGGCGGCGGCTCTTAGCCGGCTTTAGGAAGAAGAAAGGGGGAGGAGAGGAAGGCTTGGTGCGAGTTTGAAGGCCGGGTGGGGGTGGCTTTTATAGCCCCGTGGAGACGGTGGGAGCAGGCGGCGCGGCAAGCAGCGGTGTGGAGGTGGCGGCGTGGTTGGGCGAGGTTTAGGCGGTGCCGACGGATGGTGGCGGCATGGGCGAGCGAGTGGCGCTTCGGGTCAAGTCTGCGCATGAAGAGGAGGAGAGGTGGCGCGGGTGGTGGCGGTGCCCTCACCTGGAGCGGCGAGGAGGTGGCGATGGCGGTCGCGGGTTGCGGCGTGACATGGCGGCAGCGTGAAGGTGGTGGCAGAAGCGCACAGACATTGATGGCGGCAACGAGTGTGGCGCGAGGTGTCTGGTGTGATGGCCCTGGATGGGCGGCCGGCGAGGAGCAGGGTGGTGGCGACTTTGGGTGATGGCGCGACCGGGGAGGAGAAGGCGGAAGGGAGAAAGGGAAAGCGGGATTTGGTTGGGTTTTGATGAATTTGGGGAATTTTTGTTGAAATTGGTTGAAATTTGAACGAAAACAAAATTCAAATCAAACTTCAAATTGATTTTGAAAATTTGAAATTTTGCAGATGTTTCAAAATAGTTATCCAATCCACAAATTCATGGAAAATTCCCGATAACTAGTTGTGTTCTAGAGTCCTTAGCCAAAGTTGAGATCAAGCTATGATGCAAATAAATCTAACTAACCCAATCTTCTCAAATGTTGATCTAAGGCAGAAAGTAATCTTGGATCTAGTACTTTCAAGCCGGTCCATGGGATATCATCAACTATCTGGTCATCAACTTATGTCTAGACCCAAGTATCATCAGATGCCATGGGAGCAATAACAAACACTGGATTCTAAATCAATCTAAAACCCTAAAATCAGTTACAATCTAGATCGCCCACTAGCTAGGCCTTCATTGTTCACCCCTCACAAGTTCATCGAGCTAATAAACACTAACTAGCGATCGGTCTAAACTATAAACTCACATGCAAGGATCGACTAATATTTAACCTAATCACCACGATTAGAGAAATACTAGCTAAAACAACCTATCACATAAATAGATCGACGATAAGAATGATTTTTTGGCCTAAATGGCACTATTTGAAGCGACGTTAGCAAAAATAGCGTCCTCGCAGCCGCAATTGCAAAAATGACGCTCTCGTCCACGACCACCATGGGGCGACACGTGGCGCCTCGTCCTTGGTACGGGGGCGGACATCTGCCTGACGACACGCCGCCTTTGTTCGCACATCCACAAGACGGAGGAGAGGCCACGTGTCGACCGTGGCTTATCCGCCCGTGGGTCGCGGACGAGGCGCCACGTGTCAGCCCATGGCTTATCCGTCCTGTGGTCGTGCGGACAAGAGCGTTATTTTTGCAATTGTGGCTGCGAGGGCACCATTTTTGCTAATGCCGCTCCAAATAGTGCCATTTGGGCCAAAAAGTCTGATAAGAACATTGCACGCAAAACAATCGAGGAAGAAAAGTATAGTAGACGCAAACATAACCATGGATTCAACCAACAAGTAATCGATACATCAACTTAGGGTTACATGTTACCTCTTACAAGTTGACGATGAAGGCTCCCAGACCTCGGCTAATTGGTTGGCCTTCTAGTCGGTAATTAGACCACCCAATCACAACTAGAGGCGCTAATTTTGCCGGATCTAGAACTAGGCTAATCTAACATAAGCAACTAGACCATAGAGGCTTTGGGAGTCGAAATCTCGGCGACATCTCGACGAAACTCGTGGCAATCTGCGGATTTTATGTACAAAACCGAGGGAGGGTGCCCTTTTATAGTGCTTGATCTTGGGACCCCTCAAGCGCCAGGCAGCGCTCAGCCTGCGCCTAGCAGTGGAGGGAGTCATGAGGTGGTTCCTCGCTTCTAGATGCTTCCATGTGTGTATAATGTGTGGGCCCCTTCTGAATCATATCGGTTCTCTGTCCAACACTAGCATTGGTTTCCAAAAATTGAGTAGAGTCCGTTTTCTTAACGTGCAAGTTGATCATTTCCCGAGTTGACCTGAACTCCTGATTTTGGTAGACTTTGAGAAGGTTCTTGAATGTCGAAAAACATAGTGGAGAGATGGTTCGCGGGCAGTGCACCCTTGAGCACCAGGCCGCACTGGCTAGGCCAACGGTCCAACTGCAGGTGGGCTTCGGCCCAATGGCCCACAATGTTCTTTCCATGTTTTCCAAATGATTTTCATCGATTTCTGCAAAATACATGAAATGACAAGACGACTTGGTTTTGGATTAGGGTTAGCCGCCAAGTGGCACTAATATGCACATTTATTGAAATATAAGCATAGTTTTGGTGCATAAAATATACATACAATGAACGCCAACACTTATATGTATAGGAAAATATATGGTATGGTATTCTTGAGAGACGTCTACTCACTTCATATACCACTTAGTAAATGCGATGATCCTCTTTATCTATTTGAGCATACTCCAATAATGATTATAAGATACTCCAAAGTGAGTTCCATGAAAAATTTCATAAAAGTCCACTTTTTAGAGCAAAATTTGTATATATACTTCTTTTATATATGAAAAATGGTATATAACAAAAATAAAGGGCTCCAATGGTATCCATTGCTGCTCCGGTTTGGTAGAGTGCTATTTCTTGAGCAATGATTTAGTTTTGGTGTTGCTGTTTGATCTTTGTCTAATTGGACTATTCTTCTTTTTTGCTTCTTTCTTTCTTATTTCTTTCTTTTCCTCTTTGGTTGTCGCTTGATGCAGTCTTTGGTCCAGTCGAAGACGTCGTTTTCGGAAAGCAAAACAAAGGATACATAAATGTGCAATTTTGCATGGGTGTGAATCACTCAAGTGACCCTTTTTGTTTAAGATGTATATATATTATCTACGCGATGGCCTCGTTTATAGCAGATTTTAAGGGTTGTTTAGAACTTGAAACGTGCTTCTGTTAGGTGACGGAATATGTTATTACAGTATTAATTATAGTGATGCTTACAGGCACCGGATCCGTGCTCAATTAGGACGGTACGTTTGACTGAATCATTAGGTTTTCGTAGTTAGCTCAGCTGTACTGTACGACAAAGTAGTCACTATTGCAGTATTGCACCAGCAAGCGGTGGGGAGCACCATGTAATTCCAACGATAGCGTCAAACACATGCTCCGTGTGGGCTTCCCTCCGGTCTAGGAAGGCAATTAGAGTCTAGAGAGAATGAATCCCCAGCATCTATTTGTAATATCCTGGATCCAATAAGATGACCCGACGAATGATGCAGCCATTTTCCATGCGTATTCAACACTGCCCTACCACTCTTACCAGTGTGCAACTCTACAATACTGATGCAAATGTGCACCTCCGTAAGGCACAAGCACGATTGATGACAAAAGGTTTCAAACAAATTCAAGGTGTTGACCATGAATTTTAGGCACATAGAAAGGTGACAGATGCACAATCATTTGTCATTACCGTTCATCTGGTCTAAGTTGCAAAAGATGCAACAAAAATGTCCATCAAGAACCTCAGTTTTTCATTTAGATAACTAACATGATTAGACCGCGTAAAGCGATCACCATATGGGCATCTCCAATAGTTAGAGATAACTTTGTCTCTAACATATACTACATCATCTTTAGAAACAATATCTCACTAGACAGTCGCTAGTACACTCTCCAACATTTATATTTTATAATTTTCTTTTGCAAAGGACCTACATGTCAACTAGAGTAAATTAATGTATCATATTTTGTTTCGTGTGCACGACAGTCTCTTCAGGAAGAGACGATCTATGCTCTCTCTTCTCCTGCTCGCTCCTCCACGTATTATTAACATGACATAGTTAAAAGACGACAATAAATACACTATTGAAGATACCTAAGCTGCATAATTCACAAAAAGAAAGGAACTTGGGGTGGGTGGGGGGCAATGAATGCAGTGGTCCAACTGCAGCTAAAAGGACAAGGATGGCATGGCAGATCTACAAAATTAGCTCGCTTTGAGCTTGGGCAATTGCGGACACCATTATGGAACACATGTTTCTGGCCAGACAGGAAAAGCATGGAGAAAGTAAATGTCTCTTGGTCAAGCAGTTGCTGCCATGGGTACCGCTCTGTGGCAAGCCCGTTTCGCTGCACGGACAATATCCTCAACCTGCAAGCACAAGAGCAAGGTTGCAAAGTGGAGCAGAACAAAGAAATGATCGACAGGGACTAAAAGGTACATGTAAGAGTAAGACACATCGATGCATTTTGCAAATTTACAGGCATGTATGTTCAACAGAATTTAGCCTTCCCTTTCCATGGACACTCCAAAACATATAATTTTTAATAACGTTAGGGTAGAAATGCAATATTAATTTGGACCACTAAATGTCTTCTGAAACTGAGACTCAGGCCAGGGAAAAAAATCCCAGCTGGTTACCGACAGTAACCGGATTTCACGGTGGCAACTGGATGAATAGTAACAGGCTAGAAAATTTCAATTTCAAATTTGAATTTTTAACTACATAATGCACTTCCTAGATTGGTTTACATAATGCACTTCCTAGATTGGTTTGGACCAATTTTGTGCTAGATTACGTATTGTATGGGCTAAATATGCTTGAATTATTGTTTTCGGCCGGTTTGCACTTCATATGAGCTAAATATGTTAGATTGCGTATTGTATGAGCTAAATATGCTAGATTACGTATTGTATGAGCTAAATATGCACTTCATTAAACACTTTCTAATTCAAAATTCCAGCCGGTTTTTCCCATTTTTGGACGGTATCCGGTCCGGCTACCGGTTTTCAAAAACTCCAGTTCAAAATTCAGTTTCTGAAAAACATCCGGTTTTTTCCGGGATTTCCGGTAACCAGCCGGTTAACGGCCGCCGAGCGAGATTTGTCCCTATAATTGTTTTTGGATCCTTGGTCAGGCCACTACCAACGAGTTCCACACCCAAGTCTTACCAATCTTCTGCGAAGAAGCAAAGCATCAAGCATTACATCCAAAATAATAATAATGATGCTGTGACCACCTTGACCACAATGGCCACCAGGTATCCACAACTAGACAACAGGACAGAGTATCACCAACTTCTTAATTATGAAGGGGCAACTCCAGGCATAACCGGGAGGCAGACAACATTCCACAGAAAGGTTAAGTGATTTTAGGTTATGGAAAAATGTTGGTGCTGACAATGTTGTGCTGTTGTGTGCCATTTTATGTGTGGCCATGTGCTTTCCAACTTACAGTCAAATGACCGTGCAGGCGTGCACATCAAATGGTTCAAATGAAAAGACAAATCAAGGAAATTTTTTTGTCTAGGAGGATATATGCAAATTGACAAACTAGAATAGCCCCACCCACTCTTTTTTTCTGCACTTAACTACTTAACATTGTTCCTGCAAACATTTCCCAATTACAGACACAATGCATGACCTCTGCATTGCAAATTATTCTAACAAACATGGTGTTGCAAGGAAGATATGGATTAAAAGGATAAGCTCATCTTCAAAATTCATATATTCTCCATCGTCCAACCTCACTTCAATGAACCACGCGATCAGCTAGCGATTAGCCCTCCATGTGAAGTGTACCCCCACTATGAACTAAAACAGCTGTTTCCTTATTCCCTGCTGGTCCTAGATTCATGCCATGCAGTCGTTTGAAACGACATGAAAAAATAGCCACCTTGCAGAAAATAGCCTTAGCCAGGCTACCACCATTCAATTCAGCAAGAATACATGCAAGCAGCTCCCCCAAAACCACAATGCAAAGGATTGAACAAAAGTACCTACTAATCAGTTGTGTCAAAGAAAATAAATATTAAATAGATGCAACTGGAAAAGCTAGCACCATTCAATTCAGCAAGAATACATGCAAGCAGCTCCCCCAAAACCACAATGCAAAGGATTGAACAAAAGTACCTACTAATCAGTTGTGCCAAAGAAAATAAATATTAAATAGATGCAACTGGAAAAGCTAGCAGTCATGCACAACAGCACTACTTGTGAAAGTCCAAGCCATAAAATGTATGGAAGAAAACAAATTGTTGAATGTATGGATGCCACGTATTACTCAAATCCTGGTTTTTGCAAGAGTTGCATTCTTATATGCAAGAAGACTTAGAAAGAACAAAGAAGTTTGGATCTACAAAAGTATGCTTAGGCAGTTCCTTCGCTGAGCACAACAGAATGAAGAGGAATTTGTTTCATTTCAATGAAGAGGAATTTGTTTCATTTCAAATACTTCTTATTGAAAAGGAAGGAGAAAAACCGAAATCCTCCTACTCGAACAATAAGTCCTTTTGTTTACAAGTCTACTTTATATAGTAATTCGACATATTGCTCCGGATCCCCGTTTACTAGGACGACAAGAATCAAAAGGATCGAACTACCTACTCATTTGAAATGACACGAAAAAATAGCCACCTTGCAGAAAAATAGCCTTAGCCAGGCTACCACCATTCAATTCAGCAAGAATACATGCAAGCAGCTCCCCCGAAAAGAACAATGCAAAGGATTGAACAAAAGTACCTACTAATCAGTTGTGTCAAAGAAAATAAATATTAAATAGATGCAATTGGAAAAGCTAGCAGTCATGCACAACAGCACTACTTGTGAAACACTGAAAGTCCAAGCCATAAAATGTATGGAAGAAAACAAATTGCTGAACGTTGTATACAAGACCCAAGGATCCAGAACCCGTTTCCGGTGGAAATCGCGGTCGCCGGCCGGAAATAAAAACCGGCCGGTTACAGGATTTCCCGGAAAAAAATCCGAACGAAGTTCGCTTGAATTTGCTTAAAAACCAACTGAAATTCGAAAATTGGAATTTGAATTTGATAAACCCGGAAAAATCGGCCGGTTTTTCCGTTCCCGGTCCCCACCGGTAACCGGCTGGGTTTTTTCCCCCTGACAAGACCCAATAGAAAACTTTGGATAGAAGCTAAAGAAGCATTAAGTAGGACCTGTGGAACAGCCATTCTCTCAAGGTTGGCAGCATAGGGCATGGGTACATCAGCTCCAGCAATCCTCTCAACTGGTGCATCAAGATACTCAAAACTTTCTTCTACAACAGACATGCTGCACAGAAGACATGTGTCAGAATAACTCCTTGTACACCCGGAGGGGGGTGGAGAGAGAGAGAACCATATCTCAGCACCAATCCCGTGCTGGGGGAAGCCTTCTTCAACAGTCACCAATCTATTGGTTTTCCTAACAGACGCGTTTATAGCAGCTCTATCAAGTGGTCTAATCGACCGAAGGTTGATCACCTGTTTACAAATATCAGTACAAAAAAAAGGAAACATCGATGGAATGTACCAGTTAGAGAAAAGAAGATATCCTGTTGATTAGTTATAATGAACATATATTGTACAAAAGAAATTACCTCAGCGCTGATTCCTTCCTTGGACAGTATCTCAGCAGCCTGAAAATAAACTGAGCATGAGAATACAGCAAAACAGTGTAATATCACACAAATGCTGAAAGCTACTTAAACCCATCTGTTCGGCAAACCATCCCTCGGGAAAAGAAAATTACAATTTTCAAAAGGGCACTTTGCAGATCAGTTTGACTTAGTAGCAAAGGGGTATTGATGCAGTACATTAGACTCGTTAGAGAAACAAGATATATAACATCATAGAGGATTGGAAGCTAATGATGTGTCAAAACCTATTGATTTAACGATTTAACATTCTCAATCCTCCTCGACGTTGTTTACCAAATATAGTATGACACACCTGAAGAGCATAACCGACCATCTTGGAGAATGCAGTAATTGTGACATCTTTTCCCTCACGTTCTATCTACAGAAAGAAGAGATCCACAGGTAAGTGCATAGAATTTCAGTAAGTATATTCCAAAAATATATATCTAAGATTATGCATCTGATTTCTAGAAAACCATGTATTCATTGAAAGAAAACTCTTCCAACGAAACCATCAATGTATTTGTATGCAACTATGTCTAGTAACTACTTTCCTTCCAAACACATGCAATGATGCAAATAACAACATACCTTAGCTTTGCCAATCGGCAGACAGAAACTAGAATCAAGCACTTCAGCAGAAACAGGGAATGATTCTCCATAGCTGTAGAAAACAACATAACAACATCTCAATGAAATGACAGCTAGTTATTACTTATTAGTGAGTAAAATAACTCAGCAAGGTCAGATATTGCATACAGCAATTCATTTTCCAGGAAAACAACAGGATCGGGGTCCCTAATTGCAGCTTTTAGCAAGCCTCAAGTATCTTCTGCAGAATATGGAGCCAGAACCTTAAGTCCTGGAACATGTGCATACCAAGCTGCATAACACTGCATATCAATTCAGTTAGTATAGTTCTAACCCCATTATCGAAGTGTTAAAATAATAGATGTCATCACTCGTCACATTGTATTAAAGACAGATGCAACTCATCTTAGGAGCTAGTAGTAAACTAATTTTACACCTGTTGCTCAGTTCAATACAGTGTTGCAGACTGGGATAAAGAACTCTCGTAATGATACTTTTGGTTTCTTGGCCTAAAATTAATCATTTTAGTCTATGATGTTACTGTTTAAGTATTACCCAAGAGGTTTGCAGAACATCAAAAGGATGTTTTCTGGCTAGTGTATCTTCTAGAAATAAGCACAGAAAATGGATGGCAACAACATAACAAAGTAGTAACTTTCTTTTCAAAATCATTCGAGTATTAGGATGATGAACTGACACATGAACCATTCCCTATTACCAACCTGTGAGTGTTGAGCACCAACTCCAGCAGCTGCTCCATTTGGTCCTCTGAAAACAATAGGTACGTTGATCTGACCAGTCGACATGTAGTTTGATTTGGCAGCTGAATTGATGATGTGGTCAATTGCCTGAATGCGCGTTATAGATTAGTTAAGTATTTTTTGCAGCATAAAAATGTAACTATGCAGTTGGTACATATAATGGAAAAGTGCACTCTGATGAGGTACACTTGAACTAACGGATTTAACTTCACAAAAAAATTGAATGCCTTATATTATATAAAGGTGGGCCTGTGTGTATCTCTATATGGCAAATGGTGAAAAGACCATGAGTGACAAACTTCTTGTCAGTCACATGAGTAAAGCATGTATGATGTTTGCTTTTAACTATAATGCAGGAAAATAATCATGGACATTAATACTAATAATAACAGGTATCGTCAACTTCTACTACACCCATGGACCATTTACAATAAATATGGAAAAACTACGCTTGTACTGTATAACTAAGTTATAAATTGCTTTTCAAATAACCAGAAACTGAAAGGTACAGACACTGTAAATGTTCTCCAAAAAAGTTTACAAACAAGAAAACTGGGATGTAACTGTCTAACATAGAAACTGATTCTTGTTTAAATCAAGGTCCTGAGAAAACTCTAACTAGCATCAGTTTGAGATGCTTCATTGCTAAACTAGGATCTCGTTAACACCATCAGTAAGACACATATGTAACTAACAAACCATAAAAACATGACAACTGAAACATCAACAAAACTTGGTACACAGCAAAGAGCTTCTTTAGAAAACTAGCAATAAAAAAGGGTGGTAACAGCTTGCATTTAAATCAAGCAAATAAAATAATTTGATTTCGACGGTAGAGTGCTTTATTGATATTAGCAAATGACTGACCTGCATTGAGAAATTAAACGTCATGAATTCTACGATGGGTCGAAGACCTTGATAGGCTGCGCCAACACCAATGCCAGTAAAACCAGCCTGGAAGAGCAGAACAGAACAACATAAGTGCTTGAACAGAATTGAGCCAGTCTGAAAATTTATAAATGGACAGCAATTATCGGATGATTTGAAGATTTGATGAGTGGAACCTCCGTAATTGGTGTATCAAGAACTCTATCAGGACCATACTTGTCGAGCAAACCCTTCGAAATCTGCAGAAGACCCGTGAATATATGATCAATAATGATAAGAGTTCAGAAATTAATATTCAGTTGCAAATGGACCTAAAGCAAAAGCAATAATCTTTAAAAAATTTACACACCTTGTATGCACCTTGATACTCTCCCACCTACCATAGAAGAACAGGTATTAGAAAAAGAAGCTACTAAATAAAAAAGAACAAGATTGCATTCATTCAGAGTGCTACCTCTTCGCCCATCAAAAAAACAGAAGGATCTGCAGACATTTCTTCATCAAGTGCAGAGTTCAACGCTTCACGAACTGTCATCTGAACAAGTAAATAATACTTCATATGACTTGCCATATCAAGCTGTATAGCCAAAAAAAACTACTCCTAAAATTAAGAACAGTCTTTCCCCCCTTTCCCAAGCAACCACCACTTCTCAAAAGTAAACTCTCAATATAATGCCAGGTATGCAGATCCTTTCAGCACAAGGACAAGACAACCATGTCATCAGAACTTCGAGACAGGGAAACATGTCTCATCACGCAGAACTGGGAACCATTCCCTGCTGGTAAGCTCCGCAACCAGCCAACCACCCTTCGTTCCCCACAAAGCCCAAAGGAAAAAGAGGGCAGTAACAGATACAATCAATGACAACAATGATCACTATTATCCAATCTTACTGCCATTCATTCTGGTATACTGTCAAGTGAAAAGGCAATTTAAACATCACCATGCAAAGAGGAAAATGTCTGGCCATATGTAGGCACAAGTACAGTATAGTTCGAAGCCAACAAACTATACGATAACATTCACTCGTGCATGTAACCACACATACACACACACATAAATGCACCCCAAGTAGAACTCCTAAAGTCAAATAAGCAGTGCCCAATCTATAAAGCATTATCATGGTATAGCCAAAGTAAAGATCACATTTATACAAACCAAACCCCAAAGAAACTTCATCTCCAGAGCAGTTACAATCAAATGTCAAAAAGAACAAAAAAGGATCAAGTGATCAACCAAGCTTCAACTCTGCAGTCTAGAGGGCATTAGCCCGCAAAATCCACATCTACAGGTACACACAACTCACAAATCTATCTCTACTACTTAAAAGAAGAAGTTTACCGTCGTCCGTCCTCCCACCATCGTTCTGTTCGTCCAATCACCATCCACCGACGGCTCGGATCGCGCGGACACAGACCAACCGCCTAACCCTAGCGACGATCGCGAGTCATGCCTGCAGTCCAGACCTCGTGGCGCTCCTCGCCTCACGCTCCCGATTCTCACGCCCCAACCTCCCACCTCGCCGCCCGTGCTGCACGGCACTCTCGCGCCGCCTCCTCCCGCCTCGCCGACACCGCCCATCACGCGCGTCGGATCAACCCGCTCGCTGGCCTCCCCGGCGGCGCCCCCTCCCTCGCCTCGCCGACACCGCCCGCCCACCACATGTCGGATCAACAGCGCCGCCACCTCTCCCCTTGCGCGCCGGATGCACGCCCCACGGATCTAGCTGTGAAGGAACGCGAGGAGGAGGAGGAGAAAGCGATTCACGTGAGTGGAAGTCGGAATGGAAGGGACGAGGACACGGCCAAGGCAGACTCGAAGCGCTGGTCGCACCTCCTTCCCATCCCATCCGCACCATGCCCTCGCCCGCGACCCTCGCCCCTCACCGCTTCACACCCCGAGATTCTCGCCGTCCTCCTCCGTGCGGATGCACTCAAGCCCTGACCACCGTCACCTTCGCAGAGACCATGGCTCCTCCTTGAATCCTCGACGAGGAGGAGGAGGAAGGAGTCAACGAGCCCTCGCTTCACGCAGCCGCCACTCAGTCGAAGCCCTCTCCCGGCGCCGAATCGACGACCACCGGGAATGAGCGAAGTCCCGGCTACCACAGATGTGGGAAGGAGGTGGCTTCTGCGGTCACGCTTCGATTGAAACCCTCGAGCGGAGTAGGTGCGCTTCCTCTCGGGCCGGCGGCGGCGGCAGCGTTTGGCTCCGATTTCTTGATTCCACTTGGCCTTTTTGCGTGGTTTGTTGAACAGTGGGTTGTGCCATTCACTAATTGGGTTCCCCTCGCCGCTGCCGTTTGGGCGATAATTCAGGTAGTTGTTGTTGCCATGGTGTTCAAATGAACTAATTTATAGGTTGTGATTAATTTGGTTCAGTTTCTTTGATGTCATGTTGAATTGTTTGGAGCATGGTCTCTAGGCTGAGCCTTCAGATGATACTTTGTAATTTGGTGTGAACTACTGTTTGTTTCTTGATTGGGAAGTGCTGATCAATTTTTTTTTGTTTGTGAATTGCTCATAATTTTGAAGGGAAGACTAACAGCTAGCAACATTTTATCCCTGCCACTTTAGTTTGTTTTGTCTATTTAGCTCTTACCATGTCATATTATTTTTACAGTATGGAATTGGGAGGTTTAAAAGGAGGATAACTGTAGAAGATTTGAACAAAAGATGAAAGCATCGTATACTGAACACAATGGTATGTTCTGTTCCTTTACTTAATTTCTGCTTCTCTTTATTCATAGACTTTCAGCCAAACTCCTGTTACGTCAGTTGTAGCCTACCACACCAATAGAGCCTTGCGAGTGGTTGAACAAACTTTCGATAAAAGTTTGGCCCAATTACATGGAACCGAAACTAGCTAAGAGGTTTCAATCTACTGTTGAGGTCAGCTTCTGCATCCTTTCTAGATATTTGTTCTCTATAGCTCTTGAGCACCAGAGTGCTAGGAAACCAATGTACTGTGATTTGTGGAAGAGTTCTATTATACTTAATATTTTTGTGCTTATATGTAATCTAGCAGTCGATGGTTCTAAAAGTTTTAGCACTTCACATCCGAAGAAACTAATGACTTGTTATCATCAGAGGGTAGAAAAGCATCCGAACAGGTTATGTTGGAGATTTGTGGAAGTTGATGGTCTGAGAATCAAATTCATTAGCGAATTCCTTTGCTTCCATTAATTTGAAGTAGTCAATATGTATTGCAAGTTATGTTGCTTACTAACTTTTTATACTAAAATTGTTTATAAGTAGCTGACTAGATCTATGTGATTTTGCAGAGATGTTTAAAGAATCGAAAACCAAAAGTGATAGTAAGTTCTCTCTAATTTGTTTTTCTTCTTATGTTGCTATTCTGATTTCAGTACTACTAATACTTTGCTTTAATATCACCAGGATAAAATAGAAGTACAGGAATTCTGGCTTGGTTCTTGTCCACCTACCTTGGGAGATCAGGGCATGCGCTGGATGACTTCAGGTGACCAGGTCAGTTCATATTCTTTATTTTGTGTCCATCTGAAAGTTACACCTCCAAAATGTACTTAAGATGGAGGAAATACTGCTGAGGGTAATGGGCTATTGGATGGACCATTACAGGACCACCGCGATGCTTCCCTATGGAAGTTAGTTTCAAACCTATCCGTCTGGCGGCGGCGTCTATGTGCTCAAAGCATTGGTATGATCACTACAATGCTTGATCGTCTTATCGGTCATGCTTCCTTATGAATGTCGTCTGGCTTGTGTATGTGCTGGCCTTATCACCTATGATTCGCATACCGCCTATGCTAGTTGCAATTTTTCCTTGCTAGAGACATTACAAAACATGTTGTACTGTTTGTACTGCCCTTTTTGTGGGTTCCATGGCAATTTTTATGCATAGTGCTTGCTATATGTGGTACTTTTTTTATCCTTCTGTGTTCATTTCATGGAACTGTAGAGAATAACTTTCCACCCTGTTTTTTTCAGGCTGCTAAGGACCACGTCATGGAACTAAATATTATGTAGTTCCTCTTCTTTGTACAGCTACTGTCATGTCTTCTGATAAACAATTTTTTTGGCCTAGGTAGTGACTATCTTTTCGTCAAGGTAAGCAACATTGAGGATATAACAATGGCATAAATATCTTAGTATATCAAATTTGTTACTTCTCGAAAAATCCAGTCTTGATGCGTAATATCATGTGTCATGATACATGCTGCCTTATGTGGTTACACTTTAGATATATCTTCTTTTTCGCAGAGATGATTTAGCTATATCTGTGGTTCTAATTTCAGTGGCATACATATGTGTAGTCACAAGTTGCTCTGCTTTTAGTAGTTATGTAGTACATCCTATTGTTAGGATTTCCCATTACTTCTACAAAATTAGTTCGATCGATGTTGTTTGTGCCTCTGCTTGACTGCTTTCATGCTTAAACTTGACTTTAATTGTGCTCAGGTCACAACTGCCTACAGTTCAGCCAGTGATGCTCTGACCTCTTTTTTAAGGTTTTCTTTTCTTAGTTTTTTAACACTACTGTTTTTTTGTGTTTTGGACCTTTCCTTCTATGGCTGTTTACGAGCATGAATGTGCATTGCACTAAGAATTACACTTAGCCATTCTAGATGGATGGATGGGTGGCTATCTGGATAGTAGGATGCACAACTTATATTTTTGCATGGAACAGTTGAGAGAGAGAGGTGGTCTTTCTTTGCCTTCTTGTTATTGAAGCTATATTTTTTTATCATCTAACTATGTAGTTCATTTGGATGGATGTGTATGTATAACTATTTGTAAAATAGTTCAGATGTCATGGTTGACTTTATAGTTTTTTATTTCGGTCTTTTACTTATTCAAGTTATGTTGTTATATGCAGTCATACCCTTACATTTGATAAACTATTTCTTCTACTGTGATCTTAATGTATGTAGCAAGAAAGGAGGCTTCAAGTGTTCAAAGATGAACCGAAGAAAGAACCAGATCAAAATGAAAATAGATTCTGAAGAGGAAATCTGCCTTTTTGTCCTAAAATGTTGTTCTGTGAAGTTTCATGATGTTCTAATAGTTTGTTGGGGGTGTCTATGTTTGATTCGTGGTGTTCTCAATCTGGTAATGTTTTGCCTTATGGTCAGTAGTAAGAAATGAAAAGTTTCTACATATATTCAGGAAAATGGGATTATGGGTTTTGCCATCATGTGTTTCTAACAAAGCGTTTCTTCTTGCTACTACTACTGCTTAGTTTCCAGCAAGATTTTATGTCGTCATTTTGTAAGTGGATGGTGATATGGAGATTACAAATGTGAATGCCTGAATATTGAACCCTGTTGGTTTTACAAACCATATTCCTTCTTGCTACTGCTGCTGCTTAATTTCCAATGAGAAGCATATTTATGCTGTATGGTTATATGTATAATACATATATGAATGCCTGAATAATGAATTATGTATACTGAATTTTCTATTAATTAACAGACCTGAATAACAATAATTTCAAGAGAAAGGAAGTCGACTACCAAAGTTTGGGGTGGATGAGTTGTAGTGTCAACTGTGACGATTATATTTCCTTTGGAATGTTCCTCCGTTATTTTGCCAATCTTTGTGGTTCTGTTTCTTTACCATATCTGAAATACATGGCAATAGGAAGAACCAGCATATTCCCTTTGTATCAACCAAATACATGAAATTCATCAACAATTGGGTTTTACCCATATTTCGATCTACGAATGTGCGCTTTAAATTGTACTTCTAACATATTTCCAGTCTATTGATTACACATGTTTTGCTGCCTTATTTGTAATCAATAGGATTCTTAAACATTCTCATATATGATTCGATCATATAAGTAAATATCCATATGCTTACTTTTATTCTGTTTCTAGGAATTTACTGCTTTGATTTTTCTTTTAAATATGATGCAATATTGTTCAGAATAAGATTTGTTTGGCCTGACTTGGAATCAAGACAGCTCGAGAGCTGAAATCAGATTATTATTCAGGATATATAATCTTGTCTGTACTGGTCACTTCTTTGAATTTAACAGCACTGAGTTTGGTTCTTGGACACAATTGCTCCCAAAAAGCGACTTTTCAATCATAGGGCTAGAGCATGCTAAGGAAAGCATTACTTGGCAGACTCTGTATCCCGAATGGATTGATGAGGAGGAAGAAACAGAGATACCATCTTGTCCGTCATTTCCAGAGCCTAATTTTCCAAGAGGGACACACTTTGATGTTGTTGGACACATTAGCTGATGAGTCCTGCCAAACTAACGACATTGTGCTGAACAATGTTTTGTAGGAGGTTAACATACACAAGGTACTATATATATTCCAGTTATGTGCAATCTTAATATGTGATAACTGACTACATGGTTGGATGAGTCTATATGAGTTAGTCATAATAAAAAATCAAACCAATTGGATGAAATAACGGTGCCAATACTCCAGGTTCAGGAGCTGTTCTAGACAGTAAGCAATAGTTTGATAAAGCAACTTCAGAGAAGATATTAAATTGTTCAGTTTTTCAGCCGAAGTATATTGGCGTTGTCATTTTAGAGTTGTGCGCAAAATAATTCAGATTGTGTTACTCCGGTCATGTGCAATCTGAATATGTGATTACTGACTTGGATGGTGCGCAAAATAATCCAGATTGTGTTACTCCAGTTATGTGCAATCTGAATATGTGATTACTGACTTGGATGGTTGGAACACATGATATCACATTATTACTGAGTTTGCTAATGATTGGATTAAGTCATTACAGATATGCTATCTGGAATTGATAGAAACTTTACGGCAATGTTGGCCTAAAGTTTTGATAAACTATCATGTAAAGCAAAAAAAAATGTGCATATATAGTATTTTATGTTCCGTTGCAACGCACGGGCACATGACTAGTATACATAAAAACAACAGTTCTCAGTGACATCATTCTACAGGTAGCCACTACTAATCATCAAAACATTACAACAGTCATTTCTTCACCGATTTAAATAATACACTAGAGATATCTAATACAATTGAGGCACTTAACAAACAGCTCACTAAACCAAAGTTCATTTCACTAAGACAAAGCCACACATTAAGAATAATGAATTATTTCCATGACCCACCAACCACTTCCAGAACCAACCAACCGCCCCAACATCAAACTAGAAACAATTCTCTCCATTACTGCCACACTATTACTACTACAACAAAACTCGCAATCGCTTGACACCATCGATAAACTAACCACCAACCAATCTCCAGTCGAACAGACAGCCAATCAACAAACAAAACAACACAATTGCGCGAACCCGAGCACACCATGTAACACCAACGCAGCGAGCACCATTTGGAAGGGGAAAAAACTAGGGTTCGGCCAGGCCCTCACCTCCTTCGCAGCGGCGGAGTACCCCCTCGCCGCCTCCGCCGTCGCCGGGCGGAGCCTCCGGAGCACCTGCCCCAGCATCTGCACGCAGAGAAAACCAAACAACGAACACCAAAGCCCATCAGCGCAACCGCACCACAGACCAAACCCAAACAGAAAACCTCACGAAACGATCGGGAGCCGAGGGCGAGGGAGGTAGGGGTTTGGCACTCACGGGGCCGGATCCGAGCTGCCTCCTCGCGGCGCCCAGCATCCTCCCCATCGCGATCGGAGCGGCGAATGGGTGGGG
Organism: Phyllostachys edulis; assembly: GCA_036346405.1. NCBI lineage: Eukaryota > Viridiplantae > Streptophyta > Magnoliopsida > Poales > Poaceae > Phyllostachys > Phyllostachys edulis. The sequence goes on from JAYEVD010000209.1 coordinate 76,716, forward strand.
GCTGGTGGTGCGGCGCTGGATTTGCCGGCTTGCCGTTGGATTGGAGGCAGCGAGAGTAGGCTGTAGGCCTATATTTTGTACGGATTTGATACCGGTAAGTCTCAATACCATCTATTAAATTTATTAAAGCTTATGTGATATTATATTAAACTCTAGAACGATACTCTCGTATGAACTAGTACCGGAATGTATCATTACAAGAGCTAAATCGGTATGGCCTCTATAACGGTTTTGACATGTATGAGAGGGATTATTATGTTTTGGTTGTTTTGACGCATTTTCGTCCCGTGTTTACAAGAATGTCCGTCTTCGAATTTTTTTGCAAAATTGATCTCCTGCCGCAAGGTCATCGTGCGGCAGGCCCTCCCCGCCCGCCACCTGCCCCTATGCTGCATGGCCGCTGTGCGGTGGCCTTGCCACGCGTCACCCAAACGCCCCGAACCGGTCCGGTTCTCGCAAGGAAAAATCAAGAAAAACTCGCCACATGTCGTCGGAATACCTCCGGCAGCCCTCCTCCATCATCAATCAAGATGCAAGCCTCCTTTTCCACCGAAAAACCGGTCGTGTCATCTCGTCACCTCCATCTAATCGTTGTCTCCTCGCCTAATCGTTGTCTCCTACATGTGCATGCATTCATGCATGCGAGATTCTCTCTCGACTCGCAGGTGCTATAAATAGCGAGCGAGAGTAATTAAGTTTTGTCGTCTCGCTCGCTCTCTCTCGGTTGTCTCTGTCGATTTTATATTCCGAGACGTTTTAGCGTTATTAAACACTGTCATTTGCGGCCATATTAGTAGGTAATTTTTTTTCTTATCTCTAAATTCTTTATTAACTATGTTGTTAGTAAATCAGTCGTAGTATTATTTTCGTACTTCGTTAGTTGTCATTTCCAGGTATACTTATTTAAGTCGTTTTGGAATTTCCATAGTTAAATTAATGTTACGTAAATAATTAGTTCTAAATCCATAATTTGTAGTTAATAAAATATCATACGATGCTAGTTATTCATGCATGCACTGCTGGCCATGCAAGCAAGTAGTTGGTAGGTATTCAAGTATGCATGCACCATGCAATCAACACACACATATGCAATTAATATTTATTTAGCAAAAGGAAAGAACAAGGAATAACGTGTATAATTATTGAGGCGAGATTAATTAGTTACGAAATAATTACTCGTAATTAATTAGTTTGTCTTAACTGATTAGTTTTAAACAATTAGTTGAAGTTCATAATGACTGCAAATAGAAAAATAAGAAAAAATAAAGTTGCTAGTTATTCATGCATGCATTGTTGGCCATGCAAGCAAGTAGTTGGTTCAGTGAAGATGTTACATGTATTCATTCAATATATCATCCATTGTATGTGTACGTCCATGTAGCATTTATAGAACAATGTGTGCATGTTTTTTTAATTGTCAGTATGTAGCACAGGTTCATTCGCGGTAATCAGTTAGCCCTAATTAATTTAATCATGTTTAAATAGTCGTGTTTGATTTTGTACTACTAAATTACTGTACATTAATTTGTAGTGTTAGTTTTGTCGTAATACTTAATATGCAGTATTTTATGATCATTATCAATCTTCTCACTAATATTCCATGTATTGCAAGCCATGTCTCTACCGGCTAAAGAATCTAGATCAGCCATTATGAGTTAATGGAGTATTTGGTAATTAATGACAATCGTCATATGGAACTAACATTTTCCATGAGTTGATTGAATAGGTTATGTTCCATGATGATGTAGACTTTGGATGACATCCTGAGTTGATTGTCATCAACTCGAGACTCGGGATGAAGGAAATCATCATGTATTGATGCATATCAAGATCCCAAAGTGAAGAAAATCATCATGTGTTGATGATATCCAAGTCAAGAACTTGAAGTAAAGGAAATCATCATGTGTTGATGATTATCAAGTCAATGACTCAGACTTGAAGTGAAGATGTGCGTCATCAAGTTTCAAGTGAATGTGCAAGACAAATGTATGACTAGCTAGGGCTAAGGATGTGTTCCTAGTTTTTTACCGGTCTTGGTGTTTGGTTGAAAGACCGGATTGCTAGTATAGGTTATCGTACTATTAAGAGGGGTCTTAACTAGTAGCTTGAGAGTGTCGTGTGTTGATAGCTCGTTGTGCTTGCTCTGGCTCTCGTTAGCGTGTTGACAATATTTGTGAATGTGTTTTGTGAATAGTTGAGGCTCATGCATAATCCTTGTAGCATGTGACTTTAGTTTGCGAATGTGTTTTGCAAATAGTTTAAGTCCATGTACCTTATTCCTTGTGGTGCGATTCTAAAAGTTGGCAAATATGTTTTGCAACTTGTTGAGAATCTCGCATTTATCCCTTGTTTGCATCGCACATCAATTGACAAATGTGTTTTGCAAATTGAGTTGAAGTGAAATGCAAAAAAATTGTGTTTTCTAATCTCTGGCGGTCTGACCACAAGCCTTTGGGCGGTTTGACGGGCCCTTGAGAAGTTGGACCGAGCTATGTGCGGTTCCTTGTTCTCAGCGGTCGACCGCCATGTTTGATCGGTCTCGACCGATGGAAC